>VYZV01034301.1:143354-204789 GCA_013401275.1 Pandion haliaetus
GGCGCGCGGGTCCGACATTTTGGGGCAGCGAATTCTTCCAGCAACTTCTTAAAGGGGCCGCCTCTGCAGCCCCCCTCCCCTGCCTCCAAGGAAAACCGCACCACACAAACCCATAACAGTTTCTTAACCTGTTAAAGGAACTGAAAAATGGGGAATGGTAAGGAAGAGAGAAAAACAGTGGGGTGGGCTAGAGAAATTAAAGCTTTTTATAGGTTACACTGCATTGATCCAAAGAGTTGTTTTTTGTAAATGTAGGCTTGCCACCTGGACAGCCTTTTCTGCAGAAATTGAACACCAAACCCCATTTCTTCCCTAACAAGTACACATAGGTCCTTTACCATGTATACTTCTTGCTGCATTTTCTAGAATGATGCCAAAGACACAGGAATATACTCCATGATTATAAACAGTTTTTATAAATCAAAGTAAACTCCTCCATAAATACTGGGGAACGTTAGGCTAAGCCTACAGCAATCTAAGGCTGATTTAGGAATACTTCAGTATTCCTAGTGCTTATTTCAGCTTGCTAAAGTATCTCATTGGTTTAGATCGTTTCACTGTGTTTTGGTCTCATGAGTGATTTTTATGATATTTAATAATTTCCTTAAATATGTTTGCACAGGTGATTTGACACAGTGAGTGGGCTCAACAAATCACCAACAAAACATTCTCTTTTCTGTATAATTCCTGTAGCTATGCAGAAAGAAATGGAGGGGAGAAGGTGTATTAGTCCCAGCAACTGTATTTTAATCTGTAACTTCTACCCTCTTTCCTTTGTACTCTGGAGTGGTATTTCTAGATTTATTGGAGAAAATCATGTTAAAAGTGAACAGAAGTATATACTAAAAGAATAATCTCGGAGGCAAAGATTCTTCTGTCATCGTTTCTATTTTTATAGGAAGCTTTGCTGATTTCCTTGCCAGATGAAGGCAGACTTTCTGTTCTCTCTCATCTTCTTTTTAATTCGATCAGACAGCTTCACTGTGGGGTCATCCATGCGGGAATGCTAGACTCTAGACTCGCGCTTTATTTGCAGGGGTTTTCCTGAATACACTAGCTCCTAGCTGATCCAGAGCTATTATATGGAGCTTCAAGCCACAGGTAGATTTGCTATGAAACTGTTCAGTGAATGTCTTTCCGCAGAGTGTGAATGTTCTTGTATATGTAAAGCGATAGGTGCTAAAGGGTTGTGGCTGTTAAAATATGCTTTCTGTTGTGCACGGGTAGAAGGCAAAGCAGTGGCAGCTCAAAGACAGGAGTAGGTTATTTTTAGTTTCAGGAAGAGCTGTGCACAGTGTGAGTGTGTGTAACTGTTGTTAAAACAAAGGATGGCAGTTTGAAATCTGTAAGGGGATAGTTTGTCTAAATCTGAAGAAGGTACAGGGTACAAATCAGGCAAAATATTTCCTGGTAACATTATTGAATTTAGGGACTGCTTTGGGACACAAGATCAAGCTTTGGACACCCTGGAAATTCTTATCTTATATTTTATAGAAGCGTTGCTTCTATAAAAGAACCTAATAAATATTTCACAGCAAATAAAAGCAGTAACAAAGCAAATGCAGCCCTCCATATCTCCCCATACTAATGGATTCACCAGACTCTTCAAAACAGCAGTCTAATGCAGGTTACTGCTTCCACTGCACCTCAGCCTCTAGGAGTTAGAGCTCTTGACCTTTAAATGTTAGGAATAATAAAATACATTATTAACAAGTAGTCAATTAACAAATAAATGCCCCTCTGGTAAATCCAAAAAGTAATGTTTTGAAATACTGCCACCTTCTGATCAGTTTGTGATGGAGAACTGAGTTATAAGGAATTTGTCAAAGTTTTTATTAACAGTAATAATTCAGTTCCTGATTTTATAATGTTAGGGCCAGGTTGCACCATCTGTTTCACAAGGCCAGCTTTCACTATATGTGAGACTATGTATACAGTAGTATAAAGAGACGAAGAAAATGCAGTACGATTTCTTACAAGTTGTGGGAGAGACAGCAGCAAACTTGTTTGAAGTAAGGAAAAGCACTTAGGTGCATTCTATATGAGTTTAAGGATTTACAAACACAGAGCCTATTTTTTAAGTTACGTAAGTATTAAATGCATCACAGAATTGCTGCTAAAATGTTGGTATGACCTGCAGGATGAGCTTGGCCAGAGGAGAGGTATGTGTGCTTTGAGTCTTAGAGAAGCAGACTTCCCTACTCCTGCGTAACACCTATCTCTGACGTGAATGTGTCCATGAAGGGTTGATTTCTTTTACCATTTTTGCTTTGCTAACATTCAGGTGATACTTGTCTGCATACCACCTTTGTGTATATTTTAATTACCCAGATGGTGTTTTATGTGTTCAGCCCCATATCATTACTATGTTACTTAAACTTGGCAGTGATACTTAGAAATAACTTTCCCCAAGCTGGCTTTCTCTTGCAAAGTTCATCCAATTTCAGCTTTCCAAATGTCCTTTGTGCTGTGGCAATATATATTGTGTACCTAAATGGCTCGCACATCATTTAAATTCCCTTGATAGGGAAAGTCTGCTTGGCAAAGAAAAGAAGTATTTAAAAGAACCAGAAACTAACACAAAATCTAAGCTAATGTGACCTTAAAGTTATCATTTCAAACTCTCAGAATTTAGGCAATCCAAAGGTTCTTAAATTTCCTTTGATTCATTTGAATTTACCCAGCTTCTTTGTCAGGCTCCAGTGAGATGGGGATGTCTGTGTCACACTCCCACCTGTGGGCTTGTTGTAGACCAGGCTGATGCCAAGGGCCTGGCTGCACCACATTTTGCCCAAAGAGTGCAAGTGAGGTGTGCTTGTATTGTAGGCGCAGTGCTTTTTCCACAGCAAAATGGGTATTTTGAGATGATGGCTGAGAAAGCCGATTCCTCCTTGAAGTATTTGGGACAGTAACAGGACTTCCAGCAGCAAAGGGAGAGTGACTCGTCTTGAAGCCACAGCATTGCTTTCTTGTGAATTCATCCCATATCGTTAACTCTCATCCTACCTGGAGTACCATGAGCAGCACCTATGGGACACATAGTAGAAGCATGAAGACTTGAACATATATATGCATTACCCAGGCCATGAGGCAGTATCAGGGCTTGGGCAGGGAAAGCACACTGACTTCCTGTGGGGACTGAGGCCTTCATGTGGTCAGTGTGAATGTTTGTACATTTTATTTACTTTCTCATATTAATCGGCTTCTCAGATTTCCCACTCATTGCATGGCCTTCATTTCGGCTTGATTTTTTTGACATTCAGTCTTCCACCCTGGTAATATTTTAACTCATTAGCTGATTTCAACCTAATTTTAGGGAAGAGGAGTCTTGAGTCTTTCTTAATATATGCAGTCAAGTAAAGGACTCAAACCCATATCAGTGCCCCACTAAGGGGAAAGACTGAAATTTGAGCTCAACTGTACAATTGTACACCAGGGAATCCACGTGCGAGAAGGATGTACTGAATGGAAGTACTCAGAAACCAAACTTAAAAAACTCTTCTGCTTGTGTAATGACTTGTACATCAGCTTTTATAACTCCAAAGCAGGTAAAGTGGTTTGTGTTTAGCCAAAGTAGCTGAGTCCTGCAGCAGGACTTGTACTGCAGTCTGACTGGCAATGGCAGGTGAAGGTCAAGCTCTGTTACGCACAGACGGAGTGCCCTGGAGATGAAGCCTGTCATGACCAGTAACGTGCCATTTGTGTCATTACAAACTGAAAATAAGAACCGTTTTCTCATCAGAGAGGTGAATAGGCTTGACTCCTCAACACTTAACACATGTGGAGGTGAGCTGTCATCCCAAGATGCTTATCTTCCTGGCTAGTTTCTAAGTATGGGGTTCTTATTTCAGTTTAATACAGAAAAATCTCTTCTATTGAACAATAAAAACTTTCAAATAAGGGACTATCCTATAGCAGAGTTTTAGAGCTTCACAGACTCTGCTAGATGCAAATGACAAGCCACACAGCAAGATTTCATAGCAGTCTCCAAGTGTTTTTAAAACGGATCCTAACCATATGTATAGTGTGCCACTTCTGCTGTTGTATATTGAGCTCAGGAGAAGGCAAGTAACATAATAGCCTTCAGCAAAATTGTCAAACAAGGAAACCTTTTAAAACTACATAGAGGGGGAATGTAATGAGAGCCCTGGAAGGAAGAGGCTAAGGGAAGAAAAATTGGCAGAGAACATTAACATATACTTTTAAGCAGTCTTTTCACAGAAAAAAGAATGACCCAGAGGTTTGACTGTTGTAGTTCTTTTTTCAGTGAAAGGTTTTTGTATTTGCTGCTGTGTAGGAGAGAAATGCTTATTTCCCCTGTGTTATTTTACATTTCAGTTTGGAAGAGCAAGAGGAAACTTTATTTAGCCTGTTGAGTCCAACCCCACAGTAATACAGCCTATAAAACTTTCAAGAAGTGAAAGGCATACTGAGCTCACATTTCAGATAGTTTTCAGGATAACTCCTTGGCTGTTACAACCGTATGTCATACTAGACATAAATTATTAGAAATTATTTGCTACAGTTTGCATTCATACTACCTCCCAGGGACCTTTCAGACTGGATTTATGGAGAGAGATGTTTCCTGAACGTTTCTTCCTAAAGAAACTACAGATTGCAGGACAAATCAAGTTTTGATGAAACAAGGACTCCGGATTTAAATTGCTGACTGATACCTAAGAGTTATAGAGTGCACTCTCTGGGGGCAATTAGGGATAACTATCCACAAAGATAGTTGTGTCTTGCAGCAATTGCTGCTGGAAGTGGAAGGATTATTTTTTGCTTAGATGGTTCCTCTCCTGCAGGAGTATTGTGGAGACATGGCACAGGAGTGAGAAGAGCCTTGAAGATCTTCCATCTGGGTGAGCTGCAAGCTGTGAATCAAAATTGTCTTTAGGTAAGGGCAGGTGATGGGCTTCTGGGCCTTACTGGTTTAATATAAACGTGCAAAATATAAACAAAAATCATGTTATTTGTGGTGGTTGTAATTGTATGCATCAAGGCTCTGTGCTACGCTGTGGTTGTTTCCAGCTTTCATTTACTTGTTCTGGAAAGTGCTCTTCATCCCCTTTTAAGCTGCAGCCCTTGTCTGCTTGTGCTGTAAGGCAGCACGGCACACCAAGCAGCTTGCCGATCATATGCAATAGAAAACCTTTGGCCATGAGATGTAGGTAGCTTGCTCTGAACATTGTAGATTTTACCATCAGTTTTCCTTTCTTTTCAAAGTTGTCCTTGCCCTTTGAGGAAAAGTCATTCATGAATCTAGAAATGCCATCCATCCTGTGTCTTCTTACCCAGATCCTAAGTTCTCATCTGCCCCAAATGGGCATGGGTGAACAGTTCGGACTCCATACACCTCAAGGTTGCGGGCAGCCTGAATCCTAGGCAATCCTGCAAATGCAGGGAGTGCAAGACAGCAATGAGCAGGGCTTTAGCCCATTGCCTGGTCTGTATTACTGGAGCCAGTGGGTATAAGGTGTAGCAGCCTGGCTCTTCGTAAAACCTTGCTGTGCACTGCTTTGTGCTTCTAGGTGTATTATAATAACCCGGCCCTGTGTGATGGGGGAAGGAGTCTGATAGGAAAAGCTTTTGGTATGAGGATGTGTGAATAGAGGAAATCCATAATTAACAATAATGACCAGTACAGGTGACATTTCTTTGTAGTTAATAGCTACTGGTGTGAAAGGCCCTGAGGCAGAGCCTCAAAGCTGCTAAGCTAGCAAGTGAAATGCTAGGCTATTTGACCTGCAGTTCATTCCTAATATGAATGAGGCTATGAAAAACCTGAGCAAAATGTTCATAGGGACTTCTTCGTGGGCTGTGTGGGAATGCCAGCAATTTTGTATTTGGGATTGAAGCAGATTTCTCATGTTAGCAGTAGGGTTTGCGCCAACTCTTTAGGAAGATGCAAAACTGTAAGCATCACTTGCACCTTCTAGATGGGAAGCAAAGTCTGATGCACCTGAGAAAGTGTAAACAATTATGGCCAAATTCTGCAGTAGGAAGATTATGGAGATTTCCACCCTTAGGGCCATGAAGATTGACCCATGATAAGTGAGTGGACTGAAAAAACAGTGGTGCTGAAAGAAGTGATGGCACCTGGGCTATCCCTTCTTGCAGTGTTTCCATGGCTGGAGATTCCTTCTCCAACTCTTCTGACAAGAAGGGATACAGAAAGGTAGATGGTTCTCAGTGATTCTGCAGGCAGGAGAATGGGGCTTGTGACCAGGGGCGGGAGATGGGGCAGCTGTTTGCCAGCCAGACACTGCAGTGGTGTTCCCTGGATGTTGCTTTTATTGGTGATTCAGAAATGGGTCATACTCTGCACGTCTGGCCTTGCCAAAGCAGCCAAACTGCCTCTAGCAGTGTGGTACCACCCTGATTTGCCAGCATGGGATGCAGCAGCCAGGTAAGGCTGAGGCTATGCCAGGGATGCTCACATTTCACAGGCTGAGCTGGGCAACTTTATTTGGTGCAAACTGGTTTTAGACTGAGAATATGGTTTCTGCAAGTCCTGACCACTTTATAAATTCAGCTTTGGCCAGCTTATTTGGGGAGATATTCTAGTGGTCCCTAAATGTTCAGGCAAGCTAAAGCCAATGCTTTGTTTTCAAAGCACTGATTAAAATACTCGCACTGTGCTGAAATTTGAGTAGAGGTTGTTCCCAAAGCTTTTTTTTCTGACTACGAGCTCACCATAAAATCCATTATTGCCCACTTTTAATCCTGACTATCAAAACCATTTGTCTCTATAGATTGCCAAGTGAACAGCTACAGATGTTGTTTATTGTGCTGAACACAGTGAGACACACTAACAAATCTACTGTAACAAGAAGTAACCCATTACGGTAAGAGAAGACTTTGTGCTCTGAAACAAATATCTTTAAACTTCAGTCTGAAATACAATCTACTGTCATGTTTTCTCCACGGCTAGCAATTTTACTCTATGACACAACAAATCTCAGTGCGAAATAGCTGGGTTTTATTCTGTACTAAAAAACTGGACCTGCTGTGGTGTAGCATATGGGAATTGGCCTGAAGGAGTGGACTCTTCCCTGTGACTGGATTTTCATGAAGCTTTGCATACAGAGCTTTTGATACCATCTTGTTCTCCACAAAGTCATCAGGTTTACAAAGCTAAGCCATGCCATTCATACTGTATGTGTGCCGCCCTACAACAAAAGCCATGGGACAAGTTCTTAGCTGGCATGAAGAACTGCAACACCAGGCATGACATTTAAAATAGTTTTTTCTCATCTCAAAGATTCGTCCCACTTTGACTTTATATTGAAGCCCTCTTTTCTAGATGCCAATGGCCTTGGCCCAGCCAGCCCAGTCTCCCTCTGGTCTCCCATCTCGTCAGAACATCTTACTTAGCCTCTGCCTAGTTTTCTTTATAAATTCTGCTACCTCATTTCAACTGTTAACTCTTAGCACCTTGCTGAAATTCTGGTGGATTTTTCTACTGGGCACATAGCACACGTCTGGCACCCAGACCATTTTTATACAAAGTGCAAAGTCCCAGCTTCCACCACATGGAGAGCTACAACTAAGTAAAGAAAACAGAGACTTTCTAAGCCTGGGGGTTTTTGCTTAAGAATGGAAAGCTACTGAAATTCCCATCTGACTGTCCCTTCTATACCACCTCCAATCATTCTTCAGTAACTTTTGAGCCTATTGACCAATTTCACCCAGAGCTGACATAGAGAACAGAGGTTTTAAAGAGACTTAGTTACTGCAATATTAATAAAAATCTCACTCCTTTACCTGGTTATATATAGCAAAGATTGCTATATGATTCTGCCTCTTATCACACACCAGAGAGCTCACAGGAAGGAGGCACAGTCCCCATCTCAGGAAGGTTTTTGCATATTAGACAGCAGAGGTTCCAAAAAAGAGACAAAAACCCATACCAAGACCAGAGTGAGTGTCCTTCATTAAAGTTTCAGTGTGGGCAAAATAACACAGTTTGCCCTCCTCCTACGGGCTTTTTTAGTAGCGATTCTTTTGAGGAAAATACCTGATGTAGCATAATTCAGTTCAAGTGATAAAACGTTGACAAATTTATAAGCTGCTGAAAGCAAGAGCTCATAATAGTCTGTTCAGCACCTTTACTTGGTGGCCTTCTCAGGGTTTGCTAATAAATGGGTTAATAGATGTCAGTCTCCATAATTCCAGATTGTGCAGCCACATCGCTGGGAAGAGACGCTGCCATTTCAGAGTTAGGCTGCTGGAGGAGAGTGGGGGTGTTCTGCACTGCACCACTGTTCTGGAAAGGAAGACGTGCTAAAAAGAGGCCATGATTACTTTGTAGGTTTTTAAATGTGCTGCCATTAGGAAAAAAAAAATCCAAACAAAAAGAAGCCAAATACAATTGCTTTTTTGCAGCAGTTGCAAGTGCTCTTTGTGTTAGTAATGTTTGGCATCATCACAAAGACATGCTCTCATCATCTCTTGCATTCCTCGCTTTCACCTGTGTGGCTTTCACTGTGCCTCTATTCAGGATTCTGTGTTTTAGAGAAACCTCAGCTATAAACCTGGCTAGTGGAACCCTGCTTGCTTAACAGTTGACACATGAGTTTGTTTCTATCGGGTGAATATTAAAATTAATGTAAAAGAGTAAACCCCAAAATAACAAAAGAGATACTACTCACTGAAAGGAAATAAATTGACAAAATTAAACCATAGACTATGAATTAGATTTTCCATGGAGCTCAGCTCCTATTAAGCAACTGTATAAACAGAGGCACTGAAGGGCTCAGCCTCTGTCTGCTCCCATGCTTTTCTGTGGGACCAACTGGGCATAGCTTGTCCCTAGATCTGGCCCATTTACACTTGAGTTATTCATCCTAGTTCATCACTAATTGACAAGATGCAGACAGTGGGACCTAGCACAGATGTTGTTGTCTGCGACATGCGTTAGTTTTGCTGTGATGAGGTGGGATGATTGGAGTGGGTCCCCTCCAGAAACCAATGCTGATGGGGCAATCGGTCCATCAGCATTGGTACAGTCTTAATCTTGAACAACCCTATCCCTGGTGCCGACTCTGAAAGTTTTAGCAAGGGCTGTAGTCTCCTTGCAAGGTATATATTTGAGTATTTTCCTGAAAATGAAAGGTTTTATAGTTCCTCTTTAAACATCTCTTTCAACTGAGACCCTTGATAGTTTCCAGTATGGTCAGTATTACGTTAATGCACAGCAGATACAGTTCAGCTCCATGCTGCAAAAGCAAAACAATGTCTGAATTGTACTGGGGACTGTAAATTAATTCCCAGGTGTTACAACTTTGTTCCTTCCTACTCAGCGGGGATAAGAAAGGGCAGGTGTCTATTCTGCTCCTCACAGAACAGCGGTCACGGTGTGTGGGACTGCTTGTGGTAATGTGGGGCAGGCGGGTGGGCCAACAGTTTAGAAGGAGTTCTAGGTGGATGCTTGAACCTCCAGGTGAAGCAAACTGACCCCAAGACTTTGTGAGGGGTTGGGGAATATTTAAGCCTAGCAAGGTGAGTTGCTATCAAACCTGCAAATGAGGGGTAAGTATTTTAATAGGGTGATCCCATGGAGAAAAGAGATCTCTGTAGGCAAGGATATTCCTGCATTCAGGTTTTGCCACTTCCATTCTTTTTTATAGCACTGGGCAGGCCCCTTCTTCATTATGGCTGCATTTGTAAAATGACAACTCAGAAAAAGTAACTTATACCTGTATGCAGCCCTGTGGTTACCCCCTGCCACGTCTGTTCTTACCCTGTCCTCTTTCACACAGGTCTGATCTGTAATCCAGCGCTGTTCCGTGTCCTGGACATTCGGTTCCCGGTGCCACAAGATGGTGAGTGTGCCAAGGACCTGGCATGGACCAGTTTGACATCACGTGGCAGGCCTGTGCATGTATATGGTACTGCCATGAAGAGCTCAGACTCTTGGGTGGTTTGAACTGGATAAGAGCCCTGTGTAAGGAAGTGCAAGGTCCCTTGTTTCCTGTTTGCGTGGCTGAAATTGTTAATTTGAGCTAGTGGCTTGGGAAGAGAAGAAAGCATGCGTTTTTACCTCATCTATATTAGGTGGGCCTGGAAAAGAGGTGGACATCTATCATCATGCAGGACTGAGAAACGCAATTGCTGAGGCAGACTATTCATCCCCAGTCTCTCCCTTCTGCCTGCTTCCCAAAGTGTATTTGCATTGGCACCGTAGGAAATAAGTGTAAAAGAAAATGTGGGCCAAGATCCTATAATCCCCCTCATCTCCTTCACAAAAAGCTAATATCAGCAATAAGTCAACCCCAGGTCATCTCATGCAGTGGGTAAGTTTATGTTCCTTAAAGAAATAAAGTGCTGTCTGACACTGAGCTTTAAGAAAGCAATGTATTTAAACAATGGATAAATAACTACCTTATCCTCTATATAGGCATCATCGATGACTTGGTATCTGAGCTCTGCTTGGCCTGGGGGGATTTTTTGTTTGCTTGCTTGCTAAATTTTCCAGAAATGTCTCTGAAAGTGGATACAAAAGACTGATGGTGGGTCTTTTATGCTAGAGAGAGCACTTCTGTTCTGACGGTGCTGAATCCCTGGTTCCAGTTACTTGAACAGTTTGTCTGGTGTCTCCTGTGTTTTGAGACTAATAATGAGCTGTGGAAAAAAAATTACTATTCCTGTGCAGCTACTGCAGACTGTAACATTTTCGGACAGTGACTTCACGAGGTCACATGCTTAGTGTGTCCCCAGAAATCAGAATTTTTAAAGGTGATATATTTTCCATTAATGGCTGTTGCACAGCAATGAATTTGATTCCAAGGTAGGCACATTATATCAAGCTTACCTTATTATAGTTTGTGGTGGGAAACACACTCACTCTGTGTAGATGCGGCTTACTAAATTATCTATGTGAATCAGTAGGTGGTAACTTTGAGCATGCTGCATATCTGACCCAGTTTTGAATATAGCCAGTTTAAGAGCTGATGTGTTTAGCATAATGGCTATCTGTCTCATTTAGCAGGCAACGTGTCTGAGCCTGTATGTGATATGTCTGACTTGGTGAGTGGCATGTCTGACTTAGCAGTTGAATAACATTACTCATTCTGGAATGCATCTTCTTCAATGGAGAATATATATATATACACACACAGACACACATTTATATTTTTTGTTAGTAGATGATTGAGCACACACCAGAATGAATCAATCTGACTTAGTATGCACAAGGGTATTTTTCCCTGTACATCCTTCCTCTCATTTGACCATTATTTTGCATATCAGCCGCTGGGATTCATTCAAAGCCTAATGGAAACCACTGACTTCCAGGAGCTTTGGATCAGGCCCTGTAAGCCAGCCCAGCCACTCAGCAGGCAAGGCTGAATGTAGGTAAAACCTGTTGCGTGTCTTCCTGCCCTGTGGTCCCATAAGGTGTCCCAAAGCAGTATTTCTCTCTTTTTCTTTGCCAGAAAGCTGTGTTGTATTTACTTTTGAATAAGATGAGGTAGGAAACTCATGGCCTTGAGGCTGATCCAGCCTACAATTTTACTCCTTCCACAGTCTGTTGTGGTTTGGGGTTTTTTTGTTGGTGGTGGTTTTGCGGAGTTTTTTTAATGCATTAGTGCTGGATAAACCAGAAGTGTGTGTGAGTGTGTGACTAGCAAATGCTGTTTGCAGGCTTTCTGGGCTCTCAGCACAGGGAAGGTTCCCAGCCCCTCAAAGAAGTAATTGTAGTTGTTTTCTGATCACTGCATACTCTATCATCCCTGCTGTAACTTAGTCTTGTACCCAGTTGGGGATCAGCGCAGTGTCTTTCAACAGCCCGTGCTCTGCAGGATTACATATTTTTTCTTAAAAGGGCAAGACATTTGGCAAGGTTTGGAAGGCTGGCAGGGCAGTGCTGCAGGCTAGCTAGTGCTCAGTACCACAGCGGGGAGGTTGTTCAGCATCTCCTGGACTGCACTTGAGACCGAGGAATAGCAAGAATATCGAAATGTGGCTCAGAAGGGAAGCACGGCTGCCTCCCAAGTTGAGCTGGCATTCCTAGAGGAACAGTAGGAGAGCAAATGCTTATCTGTTGAGTTAGCAGAATGCCTAATGGGAAGGGAAACCGATCGTCTGATTAGCATTGGCATGTTATCCTTCAGCAGCAGGTTGCCTCAGGCAATGGGCACGGAGCTTTTTGTCCCACACAGGTTTCATGTTGTTCTGCTCCATTTAGCTTTTGCTTTGATTTGCTTCACTTATTTCTCATTTGGTGGAAGATAGAATCAATAAATCTTGAATACAAGTTGCTCAACGGAGGTCTGCACTATTTTTATTCTTTGTGGGCATGCATAGCTTCACACCTGTCCATCCGCGCTGTTAGCATGTTTGCTCTTAAAGTAGTGCTGCTTTTGATATCAGTGGGAACGCTCTCACTGCGGCTGGCTATTTTTTATTTTTATTTCCTAAAAGGTGAGTCCCCACTGTGCAAATCTGCACCTGTGCATGATGTTGATGAAGCCACGTGAATGGCACCACAAGCTCAGAACCTGCTGGTCAAAATGATGTGGGTGGCTGAGCCATTAGTACAACATGGAGAATCCCAAGCATTGTTTTATGTTACTTGGCCACTGTCCTCCAAGTTCTGTTTTTTCTCATGTGATAAATGTAGTAGGTTTTTTTCTGATTACCACATAAGAAAAAATCTCTTGAAAGGACAAGTGAAACGTTGCCTGAAACTGCAGTTTGCCTGTTTGCTCTTGCTTGCAAAAACTTTCATTGCAGCTTCTAAGAAACGTTTCAGTTCTGTTTATCATGCAACCATTCCCAAATAAAAGATACCCATGTTTTCTCTATTAGTTTTGGATGAAACTAGGAATGGGAAACTCAGCTCCATCTTTCTTGAGTGTCCTGGTCTAGAATCCACTGTGTGGTGAGCAAGTAGCACAAGTGGGATAATGTTGGTTGTGGGACTTTTCTCTAAAACCTGTCCTGAGTATTTGAAGCAAATCAGAGCACTTCCTCACAGGGAAAAGCACATGTCAGGAAGAGTAATGCACAGGCTGTTTATCTACCTGTCTTGGACTGTTCACTGTGGGATGGGGATGAGCCGTGATACTGTTGACTCTCCAGCATTAATAGAGGTGGCAGCAGAGAGCGGCCTCTTGAGTTCAAACCCTTCCTAAAATCTGGGCATAATACAGGTTGGAAGTGCTCTCTGGTCCAACCTGACACTTTGCTCAAAGTGGGTCCTGTAAAAGCAGGTTGCTTGGGTCTTGTCCAGTTGGGTTTTGAGTTTTTCCAAGAACGAAGATCCCACAGCCTTTCTGGACCCTTGTGCCAATGTTTGATCATGCTTAACTCAAGATATCTCCTCTCTGTTGTAGCAGAGAAAGCAAAAATAGTTACTAGGTACTGGCAGCTCTCTGACATTCCTACTGTCAGTGCTCAAACAGTCCAAGTTTCTTCAGGACTGAAGGCAAATAAATATATAGCCTTATGTCTTCAATGAGATCAGAGTTGCCATTGGCTATGTTGGAACATTGGCTATGTTGGTATACAGCATCCCGTACACAACCTGGTAGGTATGTAACTAAAATTCATGCCAGATTTTCACATGGTTGCAAAAGAATTTAATGGGGAATGAGCACACAGGGGAAGCTTGCCATGTCCATGTCCTTGTAACTCTCCCGAGCTACTGTTGTTGGCCACTTTGAATTTGCATGTTTATTCTGACTTTTATTGGAATGATGGAAAAAATGACATGAAAATAGTAGTCAGGTACCTTTGCTCAGTCAAATAGGTACCTACTGGCATGTGTTAAAACAATGACTAGCAATAGTGTTCTAGGTTATTTATTTTATAGTATCTGCAAACAAACTGTGGATTGCATCATCTAAAGGTAAGTTTCAAAGAAACTGTGATACTGTTTTCAAATAGTTCATTAATCAGGGTATGTGTCATCTAATGTTTCTGTATTGCCCTTTCATTAAAATAATCAGAGTAAGACTGTACAACTTCAATCCTTCCCCCTAGCAACAACTGACTTAAGCCGTAATTTTGAAGAGATTAGTTGCCTGGTTTGAGAAACTGCAAATGAGCCCGATTTCCAGAGAAAAGTTTATCGTACACCTCCTTCTGTAAACTGTGTCCATATAAGTTGAAATATTGACTTCTATAACTTTGATTTCCCTTTATAACCAGCAAATCTTTTAAATGGGAAATGAATTATTTCTTTTAATCTGACCAAATATTGCAGTTCACTTACAACTGTTGTCTACAGAGGTAAGCTGTAGTAATATAGACATTTGTCATGTGAGACTTTGCTGCAGCACAGAGTTAGTGCTGAAAATGTTCAAGTCCACCTTCTCTTTTAGTGTTGATGTGAGTCAAGCTTACTATAATTAATTTGCATGTGGAAAACTGCCTCTCTGCCAAGAGATAAAGAAGATGATTTTGAGTTACCACAATTATGTCATAAAATGTATTTATCCAGAAGCCTGCCTCTTCCAAAGTAGGTGGCTTCATAGTGCATATTCAGCTTATGGCCCTTTTGTGGCTTCCACACTGTAGTTGCGATAACTGACAGCTGAAAACATCATTGCGAGGCTGTCAAATGTGCTGTCTGCATAACTGGTGATAATCTAACTATTCTTCAGCTTCACATATCAAAATGCTGGGAACCGATACTTCAGCGCTTGTTATTGGCAACAGTAGGTGGAATTGAGTAATGTGGTTTGAGTGTCAAAGGCCTGTCTGTGGTGCTGACAGGAATATTAACCATAAATCAAACACAGCACAATGGTGGTGCCAGGCTAGAGTGTAAGGCAGGTTCTTGCAAACCAGACTGGGCCTGCTTAGCCCTTACTCATGGGAGTATTTCCATTGGCTAACAGAAGTAAGGATCGGTAGGCTGGGGCTCTAGCAATGATCCATTTAGCTTAAAACTGGGAAGGTGCAATAGAGACCAAACAAGTGATGTGTGAGATGGCTGTGTGCTCTGCTGAGTGCATTCCCAGTTGTCTTGCAGCCCTGCCATGCTGCAGAGGCTGGTGAAGAGCAGGGGATATCTCAGCCCTGGTTAGGCATCATCGATCATCGCTGCTGCTCCCATCTGGCTTCCGTTGTAAAATCTTCCAGTGATGGCTGGGCTTGCACTTGCTGTATTAAGTGGAGTTTTCAGGGCTGACATTTAAAATCTCCTTGATTTAGAGCCAGCTTGTGACATTCTTTCTCACAGCAAAGAGTTCCCTGTTGCAGAAAGGGCCCCACTGCCTGCATCTTAGCTGCTCCTCGTGCACACGGTGTACTGAGCAGGGGAAGGTGTCTGACTCCAGCCTCTGTGTTAGCAAATGACCCAAAACACTGGCAACTGTTGGTGGAAGGATTGAGAGAAAATGTCTGGGTACCTCAGGCATTCAACTTGCTTGACTGCTAACTTTATTTAATGGCTTATGGTCCTTCTAGATGTTACCATCATATATCCTATTGCCTTTAGTGACTCTTCCAGCACAGTTGCTCTGGTGACAGGCTTGGACAACTCTCTTTCCATAATTAGGTCCTAGATTATTACAAGTTTTAATGTGTTCTTGAAGGTCTGTGCACTTGGTTTATTCATTGTGTTAAACGGACATGATGCAAAAAGAGCAAACGGTACTGAGTTGTGGGGCAGATATCTGATTCTAGCTAATTCTACCTGGAAAACCTTTGGGGAAGGGCACTGCAAAATTTTTTTGCAATTATGTGGAGTTTCTCAGCAGGGAGTCAGCTAACAATATCCAGAGCAACCCAGCAAGCAAGAAGCATAAAGCCAGGAGCTAAGCAAAATACAGAGATTTCATTATAAATTAGTGTTGGAAATTAGAGCCAGGCTGTGAAATAACCACAATTAAAATTCAGAGAGCGAAGAAAAAAAAGCTTACCTAGTGACCTCTGCTTGCTGCACAGGGTTAGAAAAGAAGCTGTGCTACTTTAGTATTCTAGCATAACTTGCATATTCCTGAAATTGTTAGGAAATTAAAGGAAAACCAGGGGACCGATTCTTAACTGATGAAAATTGGCATAACCCAGCTGATATCAAGGCAGCTACACTGATCTACAAGAACTCAACACATGTCTCCAAACCAACAACTCCCCACGCACTATGCCAATGTAGATGAAGAAAATGAAGCAGCTTTCTTCTGGCAAGTCTATATGCTGATCCTGAACTGTATGTCTATTCAACGGATATGAGCTGTTTATGAGTAAAGACAATGATCTCAGAGTTAAATCCACGGGGAGAGAAATAGACCCATGATAAATCAGATCAGTACAAGGTGATTTTTATTTTTTGGGGGGGAGTGTTTGTTGAATTGCCTTCATTCAATTTATTTTACTAATATGAAACCAAATTATTCCAAGTTCAGTTAGGTTAAAAACCTAAAATGCCAAACCAACAAAAAAAATTAATACCAGGATTCTAACACAAGAGCTCCCTGGAAATAAATTCAAAGGCAGCCAAATAAAACAAGAGATTAAAATAGACAAAATACTGCAATTTAAAAGAAAATAACTGAATTATTGAAACTCCACAGAAGAGATGTCACAACAGTGCTTCTCATCAGCCTGATTAAAAAAACACACTATCCTTTTTTCTCCCCCACCTTTGATGTCAAGAAGTGTATTGTAAACTTAAAATGATGTATGTAGTTCAATCAGATTGATCTGGAAAGTTCAAAGATATTGTAATTTTCTGAGCATTTATGCTTTACCCTATATGGCGGAAAGTATGTTGCATGTATACATAGTGTAATCCTTTTAATACTCCATTGTAGGACAGCAAACAGAAAACTCTTCTGCAGAGTGAAAAAATAAGCAGCCTCTGTAGAACAGCTCTGTGCTGACCTTCACTGCTCTGTGTCCATACCCAATGCAATCAATGCAGTAAGTGTCTCACTTGCAGGAGTGCTTTGTTCTCCCCAATTGATTATTTTGTTATAAATTTACATACGGCCTTTGCGAGCTGCCTGATAATTGCAACATCAGCTGGCAGATTGGAGCTCGAGGGCAGCCTCTGGGCCCCTCCTCTCCGGGAGAGAATGACATTCTCGCCGCCAAAGAGGTGCACAGGTCTTGTGATGGCAATTTTGGTGAATGATGGGCCACCGGGTAGCCGTCGCCGTGCAAATGGGTTTGGGCAGAGCTGCCTCCCCGGGATGCTGGTATCGTTGTGGTGCTCTGTATGTGGGGGGCCCAAATGAGTATGAGGGGCAGTGCGGTTCATGTGCTGCCAGAGGGGCTCTGTCAGTATTGGTTCTTGCAAAAACAATCTTGTGTTTCAGCAGGCGAAAGGATTGTTATTTCCCTAATGGGACAGAGGCCAGGTTTTCCATGCATTAGATGCTACATAACATGGAGAGATGCTTTTTGCCCTGGCACGGAATTCTCACCCGTACTTCTGGCCAGCCAACCTATTTTAACAACTTCTGCCACTGGTAGTGAGGAGTAGTAGTAGTAGGCTGTGCTGGGGCAAGTACCTTCTGAAATGACTTGCCTATTGTGAGCGTTAGGCATGTCAGAGTTGGAACTCCTGCCCTAAAAATTCTTCATTTAAGTAAATGAGATGGGAAAATACACCATCACTCTCCTTTTATAGAAGAAAAATCAAGTTGTAGACCAAAGGAGTACTTTAAGGCCCAGTGAAGTAGATGGAAAGGCAGCATTAAGTTGTGGCAGGCTTTAATAAGTTGCTTAGGGATTTTGTGCCTTTGCAAAGGGCTGATCTCAGCACTGCCGAGAAGAGATTCAGAGCTCTGCCTCCAATAAAGACAAAGCTGAACTTAAGAGCTGTTTTGAAGGATTTAAATCTTACAGATTTTTCTCTTCATTATTTATGATTTTTTTAGGCAGAATTTATTTAGATTTTTTTATTTCCCCAGAATTGCCATAGAAAGAACGAGACACTATGATTCTGCATCTTTTTGTGGAAACTTTCAGTTTATTTTGGCATTTCTGTAGAGCAGTGGCCTGTTCAACAGACTGCAGAATGCAGCCTTGCTTGCTCAAGGCCTGTAGCAGGGAATAAACCTAACCAGCATAATTGTAGCTACATCTATTTACGCCAGCCAAAGAACGTGACCCCGATCTTTGATTACTCTGGTGGAGCAGAGTGCTACAAGGCAGGGATTTTTCAGCGGTCCTTTATCTACTTGAATTGCCTGGCCATCTACAAGTTACAGAGGCTGTAAACAAGGGGAAATTGGGATGGCAAACTGATCAATTACAGAATATTGAAAAGATCAAGGAAGTGGCAGCAATACGGCTAAAGCCAATATGGAAAAGCCTTTCTCATCCAACAACCTCATTCTTGTGACAAAGATTATAACAAGATGGAAAATGGCACAACATGAATGCATTCTGGTGGCAATGATTGCTGTGAGAATTGGGACTGGTTCGTACTTCACCCACTCTGTCTATCTTTCCTAGATGCTGTATCCCAGGCAACCCAGGCAGAAGGTGTTATATTTATTATGTCCCCATTGCTTTTTATCTCTTGTAGTGAAACCCGACATTAAATTCTCTCTCCAGCTTCCACTTTTTTAAACAAGCAGGAAAACATGACAGCGTTACCTTCACTCAATCTCCTAATTAGCCCAGCAGAATATATTTCTTTCTTCTCTATCTGAGAACGCCTGTTCTGTGGGTCACTAAAGTGGTTGCTGCTAGCACATTTTCTGCCTCATCTTGTACAAGGGGCTGCCCTGTGCTTTTGGATATGGCCTTGGTTTCATTTCCACTACACAGCAGGTTTAAGGCCTTAAAAGAGACGAGGTCTGGAGACCGTACATAAAGCTTTAGAGGTGGCATGAGACTTGTCTGGAAAGGACAGCGCTTACCCTGTCTGTAAAGGGTCTGCTAGATAGCTAAAAGCCCAGTAGTTAAAAAATACATATAAATAAAAGAAATTTCAGCACACTGGGAGATTTTTATGCTTAGCTCGTGAAATCCTTTTTCTTCTTTGTGTATTGAAAAGGCTTCTTTGAGCCATTGAAAATGCTCTTTATATACCAGAGGTTGTTAGCGGCAGGAGGCATGAAGGGAGAATGCAGCTTTGGCAGTCACGGGATCAAACTTGCCAGGTCAGATCTGTATTATTTTTGGTACGTTAGTGCACGTTAAGGTCATCTGGGTAAGATCAGAGCTGGTAACTGACAACAAAGAGGTGACAGCTTCTTACAGCTGCCTTTGAATAGAGCTTGCAGTGCAGCTTTTTTCTCTCTGTGCAAAGTTTAATGTGTCAGTGTAAACCGCTGCTGTTGTGGTGGCAGTTTCACCTGAAAGATGGTTTTAGAGTTTGCCGCCATGCAACTTTCTGTTGCCACCTCCCAACTGACTGTACGTGCAAGCGCCACAAAACACACAGTCAGTTAATGAATGACGTAGCTTTTGTCTTCTCCTAATCGCCACTTTCCTTGTGTTCAGCTTCAGTGTAAATCATGCATCCTGGCAGGGTTGGCCAGAGGGTGCAAGTCCTGGTAGAGTCACAGTGAAGGCTTTTCTCTCTTTCAGGCTGTTTCTTGCCCCAAGATATGTTACGCCTAGTGAAGTCAAGTTTGTTTTATTTCAGCAATCATTGTCGGCTACATGATGCTGTTGCCTGTAACTGTCAAAAAGGAACAATGAAGTGTCGGTAGCAGTCTGAAACAGCTCCATCTTCTGTGAGCTGGCAGCACTGGTTCCTGGTCTTCAGGGCAGGACCGTGAGACCGAGGTGAAGTCACAACCTGTAAGTGCTTACACTAGCTTGTGAGCTGCTTGCTTTCTTGACTCTCTGGTCACTGCTCAGTTCCAGTGGGCTGGAATGGGGAGGAAATGTTTGCAGCCTTGGACTGCAGCCTGCGCTCCTGGCCTGGAGGAACTCAGCTACTGCTGACTCAGGATCACATCCATGTGGATAAGCCAAAAGAGTATCCACACGCTCACAGAGAAATCCTGCTCTAATCCATTAGCATTGCAAGATGTAAAGTTTAAGTGAGTATAGCAGTTCTCAACACAAAGTTTGAATTCCCTTTTGTTTTGCCTTCTGTTGTCCTTAGCTGAATTCCTCCATACTCCTTAGCAAACTAGGGGTCAGGACTTGGTGATAGATGCTCCTTGGTCTTCACCTATGCCCAGAGAGATGCAGAGGGCTCTTGCCACAAGGCTAGGGAAGTTCTCATTAAGCAGCTAGGAAAGAAAAATTCCTGTCCTGGTGATGAGGAAGAAGTGCCTCCTTCTGTGTGACATCCTGCTTTTCTTCAGCCTTACCAGCATCAGGTTGGTCTGTTCCCCTCACTATCCCCCCCATCCATTTGCAGAAGAGTAGTTCAAGAGTCGCAACTGCTGTTTGAGAGCCCTTTGAAAATTCATCTATCCCTTTTCTGTTATTCTGCAGATAGGCCAAGACAACAGCTTGTTAGTGTTTAAATGAGCCCATCCATATATTTGCATGAAATTCTCAGTCATTTAAGCCTTGTGTCTGGTCACTGTAATGTTATGATCTGCTCTCTAATTCAAGGCTTTTCTTTTAAGCCTAACTAGAGTGTAACATTATTATGCAGTCATTGCCTCTCAAAGAAGGGATAATTCTGAACCTAATCTGCCATTTCTGTGTGGTTTGGCTTTCTTTTTTCCCCAGTGTTGATGCTAGAGAATGAGGTGCAGGAGGATTCTGCATCATTCAAGTGAAAATGAGGGCTATCAGAAGACAATTGGGGTGTGGGGGGTAGTGGAACATGCCATCTTCCTGACACTTCCCTAAAAGAGATTGCTGAATAGCCTGTCTGTCAGGTCCTGTCTTGCTGGGAATACATACATACCACCCTAGCCAGGGAAGGATATGTACTAGTTAGCTTGTCTGGGGATGCAAACTCTAAGTCGCCTGTAAATATAGACTCTGATCAAAATGCTGTTGGCTCTGGTTGGCCCAATACAACCGGATACCGTTGACTCCCCACCTGCCAGTTAAAAATTACAACACACAGTCCTCTCTGGCCCTAACCTTTCTGCTTCTGTGTTCAGATGGTGCAGGGCTTTTGCCTCTCCCTCCAGGGCAGGCAGACAGGCTGCCTAAGCGTGTGGTCGCTGTGCTTGCAGACAAGGGGGGCTCCAGGTCCTCAGTACAGTGCAGCTCCAGGAAGCCAAAAAGTGTATGGGTCTGGGATTTTGCTTTTTCCCCTTTTATTTTTTTCATGGCAGTGGAGGTTGTTTGCCACTCTTTGCATTAGAGCTTGCAGGTGCTTTATGCCAACTAACAATATGCATGTCATAAAATTGCTAGCTGATGTGCAAACCAAACTGCTGTAGCAATCGTTGGGTTGTATTTTTGTAACTGACTTGGATCCAAGGTTTGCATATTTTAAATGAACCCACACTGGCAGAGATCCACACACAGACAAGTTCCTGCCACCGTTCTGCTAAGTGACTGACTCTTCCCCCAGCCGCTCTCTCTTGATCTCCTCGGTGGTAACTCAACTATGGCTTCAGGGCAGAAAATGGCAGTCCAAAATGAGCTGAAGAAAACTCTCTGGAATATCTCCTCCCCTCTCCATTACCTTAAAAAAATTAAACTTCTGTTTATTCTGAAGGGTTTCTGTTGCTCTCAAGCCATATCTCCTAATAGGTTTCTTAGAGAAGCATTTTTCTCTATGCAAGTAATTTAAGCCTTACATGCCCTCAAGCTATTTTTTAATTAAAAGAAAAACAGAAAATTCTTGGTCCGAGTAGGGGTCTTATCCTGTCGATTGACTACAGTAAGGAATTTCGTAAGAATTTTGAATTCTGCTCTGCCAGATACAAAGTCAGTCCTATAAGTATAACCCTGACCTGAGGCTGGGATTTTTAAAATGAGTTTCTTAGTAAGAAAGCGAAGAAATAAATTTGACTTTGAATAAGCATAATGCAATTTCCCTTCACACAAATTACTCCTTTATTATAGCACAGATATTCACATTTATCTGTCTAAATACTTAAGTCGTATGCAGCTTCATTTTGCTGGACTCAACTCAGTCCTACCTAAGAGGAAACCCATTACTAGAGCAGCTTAATTCATACATGCTCACCCTGTTTACGCTGCCATAACCCACCAAATGCATATGGCACATCAGCTCCCCTCCTTTCCCTGTGGCTGAGCCGGGACTGTCTCTGTAGTAGCAATCATCCAGTGCTATGACAGTGCCATTCAGCTGGATTTTTCAAGAAGTTGGAGTAATTCTCCTTTTGTTTCCCGAAGGTTTTCTTAGACATGAGGGAAACTGAAGATGAAGGAGATAGCCTAATTTATGCAACCAAGAGCAAATCTACCCATTTGCTGAACCAAATGCAAGGGATTTGGTGCATGCAGTACCACACAGCACTTTCTTCCCCTGCTGTGCGGTGTCTTCACTGCAGCAATGGATATGAGGGCACAGAGTTAGGGACTCTGTGGTCAGAGCGTTCCTGTACATGTGGCTTGTGTTAGTGGTTCTCACAGGTGTGGGGGGCATCCTCTATTCACCCTCCCTGGCCTTTTTATTTCAGGGAGACATGGTCTGGTTTCTGCCCTATTCTAACAGAATACTGTCATTAGTCTTACTAGGGAAATTAGGGCAAATCTAAAGGGTTGCCATCGAGCAAGAAGTCACAGTCGGGTTGTATGACTTTACCTCCCTAACCTTGCTGCCAAAGCATAGATGCATAGGTGCCAACCCACTAGTGTGAGACTGGCAGCTGTGGGTGGGAGGCTGATAGCAGTAGAGGACCTTGGTTAATGCAGCAGGGCATGTCTAGCGGGAGCAGGGATTTTAGGTAAATAAACCGGTCAGGAAACAGTTAATGGTAGAGCTGCAACCTACATGGTATTTGAGAACTGTTTTCTCAGAATGGGCTGAGGTTGCACCAGTGGCTGGGGTAGAAAAAGGCCTGAGATCATCATCCTTTCACTTGTCTGTTTTCCCATACCTTCCTTTTTTTTTTTTTTTTTTGTTCGGTTGTTTTTTGTTGTTGTTGTTGGTTTTTGTTATGGCTGACTTTCTTAGCTGAGAACAGGCTAAGTATGACCAAAGCAACTCAGCGGCTGGTGAAGATAAAGCCAGGACTGCCAGAAAACAACAAGCAGAGGTATTTTTGCAAGTTGAAATGAAGGATGGAAGAGCCACACTTGGATAAAAAGAAAAAATTAACCTTGAACCTCTCCCCAAAGTCTGATTTAAACATGAATCTCATTTGAATTTAAAAAAAAGGCAAAAAATATAATTCACTGAGCTATTTTATGCAGCGTCTGCAGTTCCTGGTTTGGGGAAGTGATGAACTAAATACGGCCAGAGTGCAAGAGAGTGGTGCTGAGTACAGACATCACCTGCACAGGGGACAGAAGCAGAGACGTCGTTAACTTTTCCCCCAGGTTTGTGCCTTGTCCCCTGTCTGGTGTGCCAGACTGATCATCAAGTAGTTTAGTTCCCCATTGAAAGTGCTGACAGAGATTATTCTTTGCAGTAGACAGGGATACCTGTGATGGCACCAGAGACAGGCTCCTTATATACACGGTTAGATAAACCCACATCTCTGTTTAAGATTTTGTAAGGTCCTGGAGAGGAATAATATTCCCTGTTAATCCCTGGTTTGCTAGGGCATCTCAGGATGAAGCTGTTTTGCGCAGGGGAGTGTGGCTTGGTGGATACTCTGCTTCACACAAGAAGTACCTGATGAGGGAATGGAAGATTGATGAGGAGAAATGGCATAAGTTTCAGCCCGTACAGATGGCCAGGCAAGGAAGAGTGCAGTAACCTGATTGCAAGTCAGGCAGGAGAAAATAAATTAATCCAACTTCAAGGCAGGAACCCATAAAGATCTACCACTAGCCCTTTGCCTCTTCATCAGTCCATTTTCCTGGTGCTTGAAACACTTTTTTCCACTACTCTCTACTCCAACCACTTTCAAATACCCAGAGAAGGGCTAAGAGAGGAATGAGCTTTGCAGTGAGTTCTGAACATGTCTAGAATGATGGTAGTGTACATAAGCTAGTGAACCCCCATGTCTGGTTTTGGCTTCCTGAAGTCGAACATCCCTCCTCTTCTGTGCTGGAAACCTTATCTGAAGTATATTTTCAGTGATTAGTGACTAGTGATTATCCCTTGGAGAGAGGTGGCAGCTATCCTCTGGAGTCTCTGCCCATGGTGTGAGATGGACAGATCAACTGGGGTGCTTGACCAGCAAGGTAGAGCAGGATCTCAGGAGAAGAGGAGAAGGAACTTAATTTTCTTTTGAAGCACTGCAGTAGCAAAGTCCTAGAGAGATTTTCTGTTTGGGGCATTTGGGTTTTTTTTTTCAGTGGAAAATTGTGCTTTTTCCTATTTAATCAAAAGCCCCGTTAGCCTCAGCAGTTTTGATGGAAAATTTTCATGTAGGTCTTTGTTGTAAAATACCAACACGTCAGAATTATCCCTTTATCTCAGCAGATGCCCTTTCCAGAAGGGGAACATCTCAGGTGATGAAAAACACAGCAGCTTTGCCGCCTCGACTCAGTCAGACAGTTTTTTGATGATAGAGAATTTTGTCTAAACAGGCTCTTTTCATTAAAACTGAAATGCTTTGTGGACAGGTTTTGGTTTTGCTCAAGTTTTTACTGCTAATTTTTCATTACATAGTTATGTGCAGTGCTTCATTGTGCCTTCTGTAGGGACAGTATGTATAGTGACGGGATCAAATCTCTGCTTTGCCCGGATTTAAACTAGTCTGTCCTGAAATGATTCAGATGAAGCCAAGTCATGATATGAAAGGCTCCTGTTTCTGAGGCTTACAGAGGTATTAGATTGTTTGCATCTCCCATCTGGAGTTAGGAGGTGGTGTTTGACTTACTTAGAAAGAGAAATTTTGGCCTGATTCTGATTAAGCAGAATCCTTTGTGGGACTGATTCTTCCCTCCTGAGAACTACAGGAGACTAGAGAGCTACCCCAGAACACATGTAATTCTGCCGCTGACCACAGTGGGAAAGCCTTGCTTCTTGCCGACACCAGAATCTTTAAAAAAAAAAAAAAATCTTACTATATAAAAGCAAAATTCTTAAGTGGTGTGCAAATGTGTAAGTTACCATATTAAAACAAAACAAAACCAAGCCAAGAAGGCATGGGAGAGGTGGAGAGCCTTGCCCAGGGTCCAGTGCAACACGTGGTGTGTGAGACAGCTGCCGTGCTTGGGTTTCGAAAGGGACACTCTGTGCTATGCTGTGGAGCCTAGCGCAGGAGTAGCCATGGCAGTGCCGATCAAGGGAGATCAATGGCATCATGCTGCAGCCTGGCAAGTGATGTTCCCTTGGGTTCCCTGAGCAGCACAGTCACCTCAGTGATGTGCCATACTGCAATTAATAAGCTTGGGCTCTCAGCAGAGCTAAGCAACATGGCCCAGCATGGTGCTGTCATGTCTTTTCCTGCTTTTGGCCCAAGAGTTGAGTCTGCATTTGACATGGTGCTCCCTGGCATGGTTCTAGGCATGCTGTAAGTTCCAGCCTAGTGGTGTAGCTGCTGGACCATGCAGTTTCTCCTACTAGTGGTATTGAGATGGAATGTCCTTAAAACATATCCTCCTCCCCTCTCCTGTCTGCTAAAACTACCTGGCATGGCATTCACGGCCAGAGTTCGAACTGCTCCTAAAGGAAAAGGAAGTATTTTTCAAGAAAGTCTTTAAATCTACCTGCTGGCTGGCTGGTTTTAAGTTGATTTAAAATCCATCTTTGGTTTTCTAATCTGCTAGATTGGGCTGGCTGAATGTAGTGACTCGGCACCCTGCAATATCTTCAGTTGCTACATTTGGTACATACTAGATGTTCAACATAGGAGTTTTCATTTTCTTTTGAGGAACTGTGGCCATTTGGCTCAAATTTCAGCCATGAAGGGACACATCTGGGTATGTCTGCAGATGCACCTGCTTGCAGGCTCCGGGAGATGTCTGCCTGGTGTGCGTCCTTGTAATCCTCAGTATTTAGTTGGTACTGGGACCAGTGGCACCTCCCTGGTCAGCAACAGATGCATTTTTGCAACTTGTTTGTTTCTCCCAGGGATGCCAAAAAATGGAAAATTTATGTACAGCAATGGCTCTTATTAAGGGATATCTGTGTATTTAGATCGTATCCAGCATGGACAAAATATTAATGAGCAGTGACCCAGCATTTTGCAATGGGATATGACATACTGGTAAAAATCAGCTTCCTGGGAGCCACTGGAAACATGTTCTCCTGGCTCTGCTCTCTGCTGATCAACAAACCGCCTATGCAAAAGAGATTGAAAAGGGGATTTACTTTGATTAGACCAAAGCGTTCCCTAGCATTTTCAGTCATAAGTATGGCAGCTTTAATGAGCAGAAAAAGAAGATAATTGTGTCACAGACAGACAAGAAACTCAACTGGAAAAGATTAAAAAGTTCTGTTAGAAGCAATGCTGCAAGTTAACATCCCTTTCTAGTGGTATCTGTGATATTCTGCTCAGTCTGAGGAAGGTAACTTTCTGCAAATCGCTGAAAAATGCCAGTTGAAGGATTTCAAGGGAATGAAATCAAAGCTTTAATTGCTGGATTGAATTGGTTCCGTATTCCACCCAGTTAAGGTGGGGAGAATTTCCCATCAGATTTTCTCTTTCTGTGATCTCTTGGTTCACAGCCTTCAATGATCTGCCAGTCCTGAACCAAAAGGAGAGATTGTGAGCTGATCTTTTTAATACAGGGGAGTAAAGCCAATTTTATAGGTCTTAAATAGGTGGGGAAAGAGCCTAGCAATGTTTATTCTACAGTTTACTCAATGGAAGCTCTTGATTCATCACTTATTTAGGAATATCACTTATGCCTATCACCTTGGTACCTGGTATGCAGAATTCAAACTAAAAGCAGAAAACATAAGCAACAGTCATGACAGACACTGGCTTTATATTATTCACTATGTCCTTCAGCAGCAGCATAATGAAATATTGATAATTAATATTATTAATAATTAATTAATAATAATGATAATTGGTGCATGAAAAACAGAATATGAGCTGGCAATGTGCACTCGCAGCCCAGAGAGCCAATGGCATCCTGGGCTGCATCAAAGAAAGTGTGGCCAGCAGGTTGAGAGAGGTGATTCTGCCCTTCTACTCTGCTCTTGTGAGACCCCACCTGGACTGCTGTGTTCAGCTCTGACGTCCCCAACATAAGAAGGGCATGGACCTGTTCAAGCAGGTCCAGAGGAGGGCCACAAAGATGATCAGAGGGCTGGAGACCCTCTCCTATGAGGACAGGCTGAGAGAGTTGGGGTTGTTCAGCCTGGAGAAGAGAAGGCTCCAGGGAGGCCTTATGGCAGCCTTCTGGTACCTAAAGGGGGCCTACAGGAAAGATGGGGAGGGCCTCTTTATCAGGGATTGTAGTGATAGGATGGAGGGTAATGATTTTAAACTAAAAGGGGGTAGATTCAGACTGGGTGTAAGGAAGAAGTTCTTCACTGTGAGGGTAGTGAGGCGCTGGAACAGGTTTCCCAGAGAGGCTGTGGATGCCCCGTCCCTGGAAGTGTTCAAGGCCAGATTGGATGGGGCTTTGAGCAACCTGATCTAGTGGAAGGTCTCCCTGCACATGGCAGAGGGGTTGGAAGTAGGTGATCTTTAAGGTCCCTTCCAACCAAAACCGTTCTATGATTTGATGATAATCCTTCTTAGCATTCACTTGGACAGATAATCAGCAGCCCCAGCAAAGTCCTGTTGGCTGTCCAAAGCTTTTCAAATTCAGATCAAAAAAGTGGAGAAGGGATGTTTGGAAAGAGCAGCTGTTTGAGCAGAGAGGCAAAGGTCTGGCTTTTACGGGGGATGAATGGCAAAGGTATTGTTGTTACCTGGGGCCAGCCAGTGGCAGAGCCTGGAGTAATGATCAGTCCAGACTCTATTTTGGTTAACAGGAGTGAAATCACTGTTCAATGTTATTAAGATGTGGCTCAGATAAGGGGTTGCAAAGGCATAATTTTGCTAGAATTTTATGAAGGAGAAGTTACTCTTCATCACAAAAGGTTACATATATGCGCTGTTAACATAATTGCAATGTATGTGCTAATAAGTTACAGAAACAGATAGCATGCAGTACCCAGAGTTTATTTTGTATATATGATCCTTATATATTATTATGGAATGTGTGAACAAGTTTGTTAAGATATAAAAGGGGTACAGAAATGGCTTTTAGGACCTTCTCCCAAAAATGAAATTGTGCTTGCTATTCATCTTGTCCCTCCTGTGCTGGACTGTGAGTATGTCTGTCTCTGTTGTACGTTGAGTGCTGTATGTAAAAGGATGCCTCCCTTCTGGGAACTATCATACTGATACTGCACATAATATGGAGACAGAGGCCAAGGAGTGTAACCTGCAGAGTCCTTAGCACTTGTGAAAGTCTCCAGAAAATGTACTGCAGCTTCATAGATGTATTTCCCTGTTGGATGCACTTCTGAGGGTAGTAACAGGGCCAAGAGGGAGTTGATAGGACCTGTGCTGGAAAAACCTGTCATCGAGGCTTTTTGAGGTGGGAGTATGGGAAAGTCTGGTCTGCTTCTTACAGGATTTTTACAGGATTTATTTTCTTAACCCCAGGAGTCTATGTGCTGCTTTATCTTTCTGGTGTGTCTCACTCAGGTTTGGATCATGTTTCCACAGACAGTTTTTTTTCTGAGTTAAATCTCTAAAGTATTTAATCTTGAGACAAGATTGTTAGTTCAGTTTCAGTAAGGCTCAGTGCAGAACTCTGTTGCTGAATGGTATTTGATTATCTGTAACAATAATAACTGAGAGGAAAAACCATTGTGGGGACTAGAATTTGGTAAAATTATCTCTGCAGCTGACCAAAGCATAACAAAAGGCAGTGTGTTTAACAACACAATAAAAGTTGCATGTGCCTTTTTTTCCTCCAAGTGAAGGAAGAGACACTGTGGTATGTCTGAGGATTTACCCTCCAGCCTCTTTGAAAAGTGGTGAGACATAAGCACTGCTTATTCACTACACCAGCTGCGGGCATCTTCTCTGGCCATTTCACACTCTTGAACCCTTGGAGGAGAGGTGCCATTTTGTGGCCACAGGACTGTGGTTACAGCATGAAAGTACAATAGGTTTTGGTTCTGTGGGAAAATAAATTTATGGTGGCTATGAATCCAGCAGCTGTGAAAACAACTCCCATATCCTTCTTTAGGAAAAAGTAGAAGAAAATATATTTATTCTGAATCAGTGAGTTTGAGCATTTAGACAGGTTGTAAGAGAAATAGTAAGACCAGACACTACTTATTGTTTAAAGACAGGTTTTTGCAAATTGCTGGTCCACTCCCCCATGATAGGTAGATAGAAAGAAAATCATTGTGGAAAATATGTTCTGCCACAGTAGCATATAATTATGTGACAAAAAATATATCAGGCTGTGCTGCAGGCAAGACATTGTGTCTCATTAGTGTTTGGTGGACTTGATCACAAATAACATGTTTCAAAACTGTCAACTCCCTCTAATTCTTCTCCTCTGCTTATACTTACAAACAATCATGTTCAAAATTAGCCAGTTCCTGGAAAGAGACTTCATCTGACCAGCCCTGTTTCTAATAATTTGCTTGTGGAATTAAAAGGACATGTCCTTCAGCAGCTGAACTCCGAGGGACTAAAAGGAGGCAGGCTGTTCTCGGTAAGCGAGCAGTCATTTTTAACGAAGTTAATGATACCAAATTGCCCTGTGCGGTGTGTTATGATAACTGGCTTAATGCAGTTTTCAAGGATCAGTGCTGGCCATACCAGGTACTCCTGAGATGCATAGGCCAGAAAGCACTCACAATCCAAGAGATCCCACTTGGGATCAAATATTTTCCTCCAGTGGATGAGACTGAATGCACCAAGAGCATTAGCAATGGTAGATTCGCTTAGGGCTGTGGATCTACACCTTGGTGCTGATACTCTGCAGGCCACTTATGAAAAAAGTGAGCAATCTGTAGCTGAGGGTGCAATCTCATTTTTTTTTATTTCATCCTTGGCCGCCTCAGCAGCTGATAATTGAGGTAAAAATTGCCGGTTGGATTTAACACTTTTTTGTTGTTATTAAGATTTGAGCACGAGGGCAAAGGGACTGCAATGGAATCCTTACTGCTTCAGTTCCTCCCACTAGCTTTGCATTTGCAGTATTGCTGAAATACATGCAAGCATCCATCATTTAGTCCCTCTCCAAGTTCCCATCCATTAAGGCAGTAGAGAGGCAACAGAAGTTTTTTTGTTGCTATCCACAGGCCTTTCAAGATACACTCAGTCCAATCATTTTTTTAGTAGAGTTGATGCATGCTGATTGATTTCTCATACACTTTAGAGATTGTTTCTATTTTCTTGAAAGACCAGTGTATGAATTTTAACATGCCATATACTCAGTGACAGACAATAATAAAGCATACTACGACCTTTTCAGTTGCCTGCACTTTAATTTACTGGCTGTTCTCATTCCCCTTTGTTTATGGCCCCTCAATATAACTGGCAAGGAGAAAGTAGACTGGACAGCTAGTCAAGATGCTGATTATTTAAAAGGCTAAAGCCTGGCTTTATCATTGTGTTAAAAGTTTATGGTCTTTTGTGGGTGATATTGGGCATTAAGATGATGATAGCCCATTTTTAGCTATATAAACACAAAGTGGCACAAGTTCAACTTCATTTGTAGCAGCTGATGGGCCAGCATCCAGTTTCAGCAGTGGTGGTGTAATCTGGATTAAGCCTTGTAGGAGTTAATGGATTTTCTCTGAGTTTTGTGAATGAGTCTATGTGATTTGTTTGAAAGTGGCTGCGTGGATGCTTGCCTGGCCACTGCTCTGACTCCAATCTGCTGGCTAGCGGGAAATCAGGGGAAAAATAATCCCATCACTGCTTTTCCCCCTACCAGCTTGATTTGCAATAGCTAACTCTGCTGCAAACTGTGACAGATGTCCTCCACCACACTGTCGTGAAGATAGTGACTTGTCTGACTGATGCAGAGAGGTGAAAAGGGGTAATGGCTGCCTCTGATCTTTCTCTGTGCACTTGTGAATTACAAGACACAGTCCAGACTACAGCTTGAGAGACACACTGTGTTTGGCTGTTATCAGTACACCACCAAAATTCTGATCATCCTTCAGCTTAGTGAAAACCTAGAAGATATTTTCTCGGTGAGAATGGTAAAAGGAGGACAAAATGCTCTGTTAAGAGACTTATTTGTGCAGGGATGTCTGAGAGTTTAGTGATGCTGCAAGTGGGAAATAAGAGTGACAGCAGAGCCTGGATTTTTGTGGCAGAGCTATGTGTATAATAGATTGTTTCAGTTTTCTGGTGGTTCTGAAAAGCTGCAAGTGGAATCTATATATTAAAAACAAGGGATGATGGAAAAAGAAAAAAAGCAGCAGCAGCTTTGGTAATTTGGTTCGTTTCATTTGCTCTCCATCTAATTGTTTTGATTTCAGGCTTGCTGTTATGTTTTTAGTTTTTATGTCTCTGTAGGGTTGCAGTAAAAAAAAAATACAATTAGGGGAATGAGGAAGAGTAGCAAAACTGATTACGTTCTGTTGCTCTTTGCACAGACTTGTAGATTGTTAAGGCAGAAAGGACTGTGATAATCTTCTGAACTGACCTGCATGCATTAAATTTTACCCATTGAGTCCTAACAACCTGTGGCTGAACTGATCTAAAGTTCTTAAAATGTGCATTCAGTCTTTATTTAAAAACTTCAAGATTTAAAAAGAGCTAGAGATCTTTAATATTTAAGGAGAAAGAGAACAACCTCCAGATGTTCTCAGAGAACATCCTCAAAGACCTCTGGATAATCTTCTGCCAGTTAGAACCTCAGTTTAAAGTAAAAGCAAATGGAAACACATCTCTCATTATTCTGAGTTCAGTTTACAGCCTGTAGAGGTAGGAGTGATGTGCCTGATAGACTGAAGAGTCTTAGAAGTATTAGAAATGCTCTTTCCACTTGGAGAAATTAAGACAGTGGTGAATTACTAACCTTTTTCCTTCCATTTTAGAAAGAAAAGAGGAAAAAAAGCAGAAATCCTACCTCATGGATCCATAGAGCCCAACATCGTTTGACTGTGCTCCCAGGATGGCATGGTTCAGACACTGCTGTCTGGCAGGTGCTGACTGCAAAGAAGTCGCTTAGCTCTGGGAAATCAATGGGACTCACTGTGGAGTGAAGGGTTACTAGCAAGGTAAAAATGTCAGAAGGAAAGGATGCAGATATTTGGTAGACCTGGCTGAAAGTATTTCATCCTAGTGCTTTCTTACTGAAAACTGTGATTTTGATGAGCGCCTTTGTTTTCCTCAAGCAAAAGCTGCTGTGCAGAACTTGAATGTATTATTTTCATTTGGGCTTTGAAACATTCTGGTTTCATTTGGGGAGAGACAAAATGAAGCTCTGCGTTAAAAGTCAAAGCTCAGCAAAAAACTTGAATAAATTCAGACACAAGGCATATTTCTACAGAAGGAGATAAATCTAACTTTCAGTTATTTTTGTTTAACTTTCTTATCAGCCAGTTCTAGTTTTCTTAAAATATATCAGGGTTTTGTGGATATTCACTGAAGAACTGAGCCAAAAAAGGAAAGATAATTCAGACTATGAGTTGGTTTTGAAATGTTTGATCCTATAGTAAGAAGGAGCTCAGACTATGGTTTTCCAGATGGAGACATTTGTACCAGTTTTCTCCAGTGACATAAATTAGCTCAGCTCTATTGCAGTCACGGGATCAAATTCATAGCTGATATGAATCAGAGCACCTCTATTCAGGTATGAGTCAAATTTACATCTGGAATAAAATGATACAGCTCTCCTCATGAAGTCAAGTGGACCAGATCTGCAGGTGTATAAACCTAAATTCATTAAGTTACCTCATGCAGATCAGGGGCAGGTTAGACCTGCTTGAGGTTTTGTTGACAAGTCTGAACCATTGCTGAGGACTTCTCACCACAGAGTTCAATAACTGAGAAGCTTTGAGCAGGATGGCTTGGTCAGATGTTTCTAAAAATCATTCTTCGGAGGTGTTAATTCTGTTAATGCTGTTCTGCATAAAAGAGCTGAAAAAGGAAGAGAAAAGAGCAGTGCTTGTTGATGATGTAAATTATAGTCTAAATAATATAAGGATACAGGAAATGACCTCCACTCTATATGTTCTGTGCTGGCAATTTTTATTTTCCATTCTATCCAATTTTTTTTCTCTTGAATTACTTTTACTGCTGCACCAAGTGATCCACAGACACTGTCATGTGTGTGGGATGGAGGGACAGAAAGTCCTAAGTCTGACTTTGTGCCCTGACTTACAGAGATAGCTCAAAAGCGGAAAGACTCTTTCTTCCACTGCGGTTTCTGCTCTGTGCCCAAGCAGCTGCCTTCTGGTGCCTCACAGGGGACTTTTCAGAGTGCAGACATACATCCATTAATAACTGTTCCGAGGCTTTGCATCTACAGGCTTTTTCATAGCCACTAATCCTTAAAGAAGATCAAAGAAATATTGGGAGAGAAGAAATTATTTTCCCACTCCAGCTCCTGACTCCCTCATTGTCCTGTTCAAAGAGGACTTCATAATTCTCACTGGTATAATGTGTCCAAAGAGCCCCTCTTAAAAGATTTCCCAGCAGACAGTTCTATAGTACCTTACATTCCCTTAACGCCTCTAGAAGGACTATGCCGGATACATTTTAGAGCTTTAAGTCTCTACTGAGTCCTTCCACCCTGCCCTGCATACACAGATGCCTTTATATTTCAGTCACTACTGCCTCTGAGGAAATAGGATATGGTTATATATAATTTTTTTCCTACCTATGGCAAATAACAGTGAATGCCATTGTAGCAGCAAGAGGCAGTAGTGGCATGTCAGCAAGATTTTATTCAAGTCCTTGCCCTCCCCTGTCAGAGAGGTATGGGATTCTAGCTGTCAGAAACAGAGAAGCAAAACCCAAATTCAGAAAGTCACTGAGAGCCTGAAGGACCTGATGCTGGGTGGGTTTTTTTGTCTGAGCTCATGTTACTGTCCCCACAGTTGAGTCGTACTGTGTTTAGAAAGCTCGCATCTCACTTTCCATCAAATGGGTTTCACTTAATTTATTAATTTAATTCTTTCCCATGTTTGAACGAGGTTTTGCAGACCTTCCATTCCAGTCCCAAGCTAAAAATATATTGTTGTGGTCTGTATTTATAAGCATTAATTTATGCATTTGTCTGCTCTATATTGTCTTGATTAAGCAATGCAAGGAAATATAACAGCATGAGAAGATCCCTTGTCAGAAGCAGAGTCTCAGAGAAGGTAAACTTTCTGGGAAAGATGACTGCAAGATGATTGTCTGTTGATGCTGTCCTTCTGCAAATCTCAGCCTGTGCTTGTCAAAAAAAAAAAAAAATGGAAATAAGTCAAACGCAAGATGGTAAAGCATATAGAAGTGGAAGTGCTGCTCAGAAACTTTCTTGACTGTTATGACAGCCCTTGTACTATGCCCATTAAATTTCCTGCAAGTCTCTCCCAAATCACTCCTGTACAGTATCCTTGTGAAAGAAAAGAATTTAAAAAACCCCTCACTATGAGGACATCTATTCTTCCAAAGTTATTCCTGGTTTTCTGACCTCTACTTTGAGTAGGTAAGTTCATTTAGGTATGTTTCTGGGAAGACTTGGGCTTATCCCTGCTTGCAGAATGATGTTATATCCTATCCCCTGGATAGTAGCTCTCAAACTGGGCTGTGCATTTCCTATGAGGGCACCTGTCATCCTCTGGATTCCTTGGAGAATTTCTTTGGAGGTAGTTACTTGCGGAGACATACCAGTGCTGCTGGGTTTCAATTCGGTACATTCTTTTAATGTGCCAGGTAACTGGGACTTCAGAATAAAAGCACATATTCACTTAAGGATGTAGTTTTTCAAATGGGAACAAAATTAAGGATATCCTTAATGAAGGGTCTGTTTGACAGCTTCTACCTCCTTCTCTTTGGTTAAATTGAAATCTCTATTCATTAATACAAGATGCAGCTTTGTTACCCAAAATGACTGCTGCTGAAATGTGATTATGTTGCTACATTTGCACTGTAGTTGTCTTTCTCATTGTCCCATGTGATTGCATGGCAACTGTTTTGGTATGTTTGGTGAAGACTTAAAGACTGAGGAGTCCTTTCCTACCCCATTCCTGAATAGCAAAAGATCAGCATATAAATTCAAAAAGCCTTATGCTTTTCAAAGAGTTTATCTAGCTCTTGGTTTTGAGCTCAGGGTACACTACAACCTATTTTCATGCTCTTCAGAAAACAATGGCAAGAATATTTTTCATGTACTTTCCTAATTGCATGGCTTCAGAAGCTGGGATTATACGAAAGAATACCAACTATCACGACTTGTAATAAAATTAGAAGTGTTGGTCAACTACATAACCCGTGTTGCTTTTCAATAACCTCTTGCTGTAAGGTCACCAAGGCTGATAAGTAGGGTGATGAGATAAAGTATGTGTTCTGCTATATTAATATAGTTTGAGATTCATCTTTTCTGATTCATGAGGACTTTTTTAGTGTAAATTCAAAAGAAAATTATTTTACCAATGGAGTTTTAAAAAAAAAAAAGTACTTCTTCCCACTCAGCTGACATTAGTAGATGCATTTGCCTCACCTAGAATGCTATACGATATTCCAAATTTATTGTGACTGTAAACAACAACTCTGCTTGCTTTATAGCTTTCCTGGGCTCCAACAGTAAAACACAATATCTCTATCTGGTTGGAATTATGTGTTATAACAGTTTTATGGTGGGGGGTAAAGCTCTGATAAAGATAAAATAGAGTTTTGCTTTTTTGTGTGACCTTGTCATTTGAAAAAGCATTGCACTCTAACGAGATATAATTTAAAAGACCTCTGGGAGCAAATTGGGTTTACTGAGATATTTCTAAGAGTAATTACTTACTGTGAGTTGTCAGTGAGCTCCGTTACAGTTCCTTTCCTAGCAAATGTAGATATCTGGGACTGTGTAGAACGGATTAGAGCTCCTACCATTAAGGTTTGATGGGAGACAGTAGTGAAAAAGATGGATGCCTATATAACTGACATTTCCAGCATTTATGGCCATAGACTAAAATGCCAGGCACATAATTTCAAGTAAAATGGCAGACCCAACTCAATAATATTTAATGATGTAGTAGACCTTGGCTAGGAGAATAGCTAACGGAAGTCATTGCACTGCATTTATCGAATTGTTAAAATGAGTTGAATAATAATTGTGTTTTGTGGGAGTTTTGTTTTAGAAATTTATTTCTGAGATCTGGTACTCAGAAAATAAATTATTTATCATTCCAGTCAACACAAAATATGGGAAAGACTTCAAGCTAGTTAACTGATGGCAAAATTTTTACGCTGACTTTGTCCTGGTGTTTACAGCACAGAAATATATTCAGTAGCTCGGGACACAATTTGGAAGATTGGGTGAGATTGATTTAAAAAGGTAGTGAAAGATCAAATTACCTCCCAGAAGAATCTCATTTTAGTAGTTTGACTCTTTACAAAGTCAGACCTTTTTGTCTATCATCATACTTCTAGGAATGCCAAGATTTAGATTTTGTAGAGCGTGTTATATCGCAGAGATACTTGAGTGCCAGGACTACATTTTCACTGATTATGTCAACAAAGAGAATATTGACTTCTTCAGTACCCTTCTGCTAATATTTTAGAAAGCCTGGAATAAGCAGTAAGGACTTGAACTGATGGAGAACCTCAAATTGATGGAGGTCTGTAGTTGTCTTGATACCAGGTCTGCAGCCCCAGAGTCTCCCAGAGCTCTCTCCCAGGCAGAGTTTCTCCACGTGGAAGGCACTTAACAAACATGGACCGGAGGAAGAAGTGCGCATGCCCTTCCACTTGTGGGCCTGTAGGATTTCCACCGGAAAGCCAATGCAGCAGTGTGTGAAGTTAGGTCTTCCAGCCAGAGCCAGATGATTGTGCAGGCTTTCCAGAAGTTTACAAATGAAAAATGGCCAGTATATGCATTCAGGTTCAACAACAAACACCACCCACCCCACCCCCCCCCAATTTTTATTTCTTGAAAGAGAATTTTTGAAAGCATTTTACCTCTTCCAAAATCCAAACATCTTGGTTTGAGTATTCTGAGTGTTCTACTTATAAAAAAGAAAAAATTGGGAGTGGAAAGAAATAAAAGAGCTTCATTTTTCAAATGCCAGGATACAGTCTTGAATTTGTCAGGTTAAATCAAAACCAGATATGCTAGGTAAATAAACATAGCACTGAATCGGTACGTATACCTCTATCAGTATGTATCATCTTCTTTCAGCTGTATATGGAAAAGTCATCAAGCTGCATCTCTTCAGCCTTGAGACTTTCAGGAGGCACAGCAATTGAGGACATGAAGGAGGTGGTGGGACAGAGATTCCCTAAACAGCCCCCTTCCTTTGACTGCACCCTTACCATGCCCTGTACAGTCTGCCTTCACCACAGTGTCCTGCACCCCTGAAGATGCCTTTTCAATGGAAACAATCCCCTTGGCCCCCAGCAGGACTTAGTGGGAGATGGAACATCCCACTTGGTAGGGTTTCAGAACAGGCTTTAGTTTTTCCTTTGTGGACCATCACCTTGAGGAACCATTTTAACTCTGTTCTACCACTGACTGAGCTTTTTTTCCCCTTTTTTATTTTTTCCCCTATTTTTATTTATTTTTCCCCTTTATATTTTTTTCTTAGAGGCATATAATTACCTGAGGTAAATGTAGGAAATTTTTACTTGCCGTATCCCCAGAAGACCTCTTTACTAGCTATCTGAATAGACTGACTCCTGAATACCTGAGCTGCTTTCTTTCAGTCAAAGTTATGCTTAATTTTGTTTTTCTTTCAAAAAGCCACCAAGCTTGCTTGTCATGGCCTTGCATACAAATTTGTCAAAGCTGCATTACTGTCAATGGGCCATGCCATAGCTCTTAGCAGTACTTAGTAGGTCTTTCTGTTCTGTGCAGAAGTAAAACGGAACTGGGGAGTAGCTACACTTCATATCCAAGAAGTAGACCAGGTTGATGCAAAACTTATGGAGACTTTAGCTTAACTGCAGAATTTTTTAGAATAGTTCAAGCTTGGGAGGAATGGAAAGGCTGATATTAATACATCTCATAGATAGGGCTGCTATAATCCCCCAAGAAATGGAGTGGTGGAAAGCTTCCAGATACTACAGAATTGTAGCGGGCATCTCAAGAGCAATGATTAGGTGCTTATTTTTGGCCTTGCTTGTTTAGTACTGAAAGAACCAGTTTGCCGATCTGAGAAGCTTTCTGAGCTGGTAAAACTCCTGGGGTAGTGCAAATGGTAGCAGTAAGTGTAAACTCCTATGAATGGCAAAATTTCCTCTCACTTCAACAGGGCCAGGATTTTCCTCTAGTGTGAATTTCTGGAAATTTAAACTGAACCTCTCTTGTTTCAGAACTGCCTAAATAAACTCCAAGGGAGTTGGAAATTCCCCTTTGGAAAGTGTCAGCAGACAACCAGAAGACATCTCCAGGGTCACTTAATTCTCTGGATCCTACCCAACTTCTATGAAGTTAACTGAAAAAACTCCCATTGACTTGAAGAGGTTTTGGATCTGGCTCAAACAGCTCTTAGTGGCAGCAGATTACAAGAAGCAACCCCACTGTGCAATTCCAGCCATCTGCCTATGGGTAAGCCTTTGATGATACAAATGCATTTGCTTGGAATATGTCATGAGGCACTTTGCTTCCAATTAGGCAGTATTTCAGACTGAAGATCTCTCCCTCTCACCTGAGGCCTTTGTTATCGGAGTTCTATTCTGAGCTGGTGATCTATAAAGTAGCAACACAAGCTTATGCACAGCAATGTCACAAGTTTCTTCTCTCTGTTCTGCATGTGTAAAAAGATAAGCTAGTGCTAGGTTAAGCTAGTGTTCAGATTCCTGTGTCTCTGCTGGCTGGCTGTAGTGCTGTTTGCATGAGATGACAAAATGTCGTCGTTTCCATCTCAAACGTGCTCAGTGATACATACCATTGTCATTCTCAATCTTTTACTATATCAGCTGTGGGGTTAGATAAGAGAACTGTTTCAGAAACAAAGCAGAGAAGTATGCTGAGTGCTATATACAAGGACTCTTAATTAGCACACAGAGCTGTGTGTTGCTCTTTCCATCTTAAACTGGTAAGGAAGGGGAATGATGTGTGTGGAAAGCATTATTTGAAAGATGGTTGTCTTTAGTAGTATTGCAACATACCAGAGAATCAAATGAGGTTTGATGTAAAACACAGCCAGAGACTGTGTAAATTGCCCCAGCTGATTAGGAAACAGCGAAGCTGTTAGCATCCTGGAACATGATGCGTGTAACAAAATTGCCCAGTGGTGTGAATTTGGAGAAAAGCAACTGAGCAGCCTTATTGCATGCCAGGCCTCAGCGGTGTCCTGTGCCTGCTTTAATCATCAATTACTGTAATGCTGGGGCAACCCACCAACAACTTAATTATTGTCTGGAGCTCCAGGCCATGGGTGGCTCCTCCAGGCTATGTTACATTGTAAAGCAAATCAACCAGCGTGCGGGCTAGAAGGGACTGTGCTGTAGCCTCTGTCTCAGGGCATAGGCGCTCCTTGAGCTTGTGCTGAAAGTGTCTCAAGGTCTTACTCTGTCAGACTGTGCACATGAGGAACTAATATTCCCTAGTCACAGAACCCATAGCACAAGGATAAAAAGACAGGCAGTGATATATTTTATAGGCTTGGGGCAGCTGTATACTACCAGTGCAGGCAGATATAGCAGAAGGCACTTCTGGTTAGGGAAACCATTTTTTTTGCCCAGGACAGCGAGTCTAAGAGCAGCCTAGATTGAAAATCACAGCAGGAAGCTCGCAATGGAGTCTCGCCCAAGCTCACAGAGGCTCCCAAGACACTCCTGATTGCTTTCAGTCAGTTTAGTCAAGCCTTTGGGCTCTTCTCTAACCAAGTGTTCATCTGCCTCCAGGCATGAGAGTCTGCTACTAATCTCCTTTCTGTGCTGTGCTAGATTATGTCCCTGATAGGAATATCCAATATGGATAATACAGACCTTTTGTTGCTTGTGGGTTTTTGCTTATATTGGTCAGAAACATAGTCAACATCCATGGTTTTGACCAGTAGACGTTTCAATAAGCTTGCGTGTAAGCAAGCAGAAACTTCTCTGCAGGAGAGACACTTTAGTTCTGCTCTGAAAAAGTTGTGATCATGAAGCCAGCAATATGATAGTTTCACTTTTTCCCTGGCCTGCAGTTGCCCTACAGTACCAGGGCTCATAGATCATAGGTGGGTGTCATTTAAGGAAATCATTTTCCAGATGTTGTACACTAAAATACCCTGACGTGGAGTGAAATGTTAGATATCTGGGCAGAGGTAGTGTGCTCCCAGCAAGCCCCTTGCCCACTCTTGCAGAGAGTTCGTTAGTTTATAAAGCTCTGTTTGCCTTTTACTTAAAAGTTCTTAAAAACCCAAGGTGCCAGGGCACAAGGTATTGACTAAAGGTGCCTTTAGTGAGATGGGCACTTGTGACAGAGTGGTGTTGATATTGCCCCATGGAAATGGAGTGGAGCTAACTGAGGTTGAGCCAGTCTATGAAAGAGTTGAGTCCATGGGATCCAAGCAAGATTGGCCAAGAGGCCTTCTGAATACATTGAGGTGGTGCTAACTGGAAAGAATAGGCTTAATTTGGGGCTAACAAGACTGTGTTGCCCCAATAGGGTGCTGCTCCTTGACACGGGTATTGGATAGGGACATGCACATCCTGAAGTCTCATGGTAGTCTCCATGTGTGGCACGTAGCAGGTTGTTTTGTAGAGAACTGTAGCAAACTGCAGAAAACTAAGGGTTAATGTGCAGGCCAGCAAGTATAAGTTATTAAAAATCCCTTCAAGATAATAGATTGGAAGAGCTTGCCCATTGTGCTAAAATGCCCAGTTAATTTGAGCGCCAAACAGATGGGAAGTTTTGAGAAGGTAGGAGAGAAAAGGAGATAACAGAAGCTGCAGTTACATACGTAAGATCTGCTCTGAAATAACAGCTATATATGGAAATGATTTGCAGGATATTGCCCATATGCTTCCCAAACCTGCATCCTGGCTGCCGTGTTTTCAATTACATCCCCAAATGCTGTCACATCTTTTGTAGCGCTGTAGCTGAGAGGGGTTTTGAATGTGAAGCTGGGCAAGCAGCAAGATTAATTTCAATCTTAAAAGCTGATGATCTTTCACAAGGGTGTGTAGCAGCACCAGGCCACCATGGCTGCATACCTCTCCTTGAGCAGGCTGCAGGAACAGATAGCCTGTCCATTTGTAGGTGGGTGCCTCATACCATCCCACAGCAGCCTTGCTAGGGACATTGAGCAATACACATACCTGCTCTCCTAGTGATGAAAGAAACATCAAGCCCCCATCTTCAGGGCCCTGTGCTGGTCTCCCCATCCCAGCTACAACTCCTTCCTGTGGCTTGAGTGATTCTATACTCCATACTCATCAGCTAGCTGGTTACGAGATACCAAGATTTTAGGTGGTTGTTTAGAATCAGCTTGACTGCTTTGACAGATGCTTTTGAACATCTTGGCATAAAGGCAATAAAACCCCTTCATTGTAGCCAGTCTGTGACGCTTTAAGGACTTGTTTGGCTGTTCTTCCTTCCGTAAAATCTCTTGGATCTCATCTTCCATCCCCATGTTCAGTTGTGGGATTTTTTTCCATCTGTATACATGCTCCCCACTTCTGGAAGCAAAGGGAAATGGCTGATTTTGTGTTGACCCCCTCAAACACTGCAGGTATACAAGAACATTAAAGCAGCTTTACAAGGAACATGTTTTCTCACATGGGTGAAAAGTGAGGATGCAACAGACCTCTCTTTTGTCCTCTGCTCTGTTGAAACGCCTGTATAAGTCTTCATTCTTCTATTTCTTATCTGTAAACAGGGGGGCAATGTCATTAACCTCACTATTCTGAGTGATTGGATAAAATAAATGTCAAATCAAATTCCGCGTAGAAAAAAACCCAAAGTGGTGCACATTGGGGAAAAAATCAATCCTAACTGTACACTCAGCAACGGGTCACCAGCTACCTGTTAGCCTTTCAAGAGGAAGATGTTGGGGTTAAAATAGATAGTTCTGCCACAACATTGGCTTAGTGATCAGTAGCAGTCCTAAAAGCAGGTTAGAAATTATTATGAAGAAATAGACAACAGTGTAGAAGTCATTACTATAGCACTGTACAAATCCATGACTCCCACCTCTTGAGCACTCCATATTTCTGGCAGGCTTACGTTTGAGTAACATTACCAGAAAAGATCCAAAGGGCATATCAAGGGCAATCAAAATATGGAAGAGCTTTAGCACAGGGAGTGATCAAGAAGCCTAGAATTTTGCAAGCTGGAAAAGCAATGGCTAGAGGACTGTGAAACGAGTTCGTGGTAGAGAATGGTTGTACAATGTTTCTTCCGGCACTTCAAGTACTAGAGTTCAGCAGGGAAAAACTATCACACAAAGGCTTAAAGCAATTCAAGGAAGCACTTCTTTGCAGACTATATAGTTCAGCCATGGAAAGTCTTGATGCAGAATGCTGTAATCACTGAAAGTTTACAAGCATTCAGAAAAAAATGAAAAAAAAAAACCCAAACAAACACTGGAAAAAGCCACACGAGATGTGAGAAGCTAACTGTTCAGTGATGACACTTCCATGTCTGAGGCCTCCTGAGCTTCAAGTACTTGTGCAGGGAGGGAATGTTATTAAAGTCTGTAGCTTCTAGTTGAATTTCATGTGAACCCTTTCTTTTATTCTTACTCAGATCTGTAAGAGAGCTTTTTCTTCTCCCATCAGTGTTATGGAGAGATGGCTAAACTGGTCTTTTCCTTCTGAGAAGGTCTGTGTGAGGACTATCTCACAGAGAGTGACTGTGACCTTCTGTTTGCAGGGTGGATGGCAATTCCTTTACTTCATGAAGAACTTTCTCTCTTGAAACCTTGTCCTACAGTTCATAACTTGTGAAACTGATCTTTTCTGAAGGAGTGTTTTTTCCTATGGTTCTTGCACCTTTGAAAGGAAAGTCAAGAAGAAAAATACAAGAGAACACAAAACACTTACTACTCACAGTGTGATTCAACAGGAAGCAGAAGGGCAAGAAGAAAAGAAAGCAAAGGAGAGATCTCTTGAGAAGGGGTTCAGGAGAAGAGGCAGGAAAGAACCCTCGTGTCCTGCAGGGAGGCCAGAATCAGTCGCTTGTTTATTAATCTTACTATAACCTGAAAAGGTGAACTGTGAAGTTGGAAGTAACAAATGCCTAAGGACTCTTTGCAAGATTATCAAAATCAGCCCATCTCATGCAACTTGGGACTGAGGCTCTTTCAGACTAAGGGAGCTGCAGAACACTCATTGGCCATAGTGGCCTGTCTCCACCAAGTAGATTATGGCTTCATTCTCTCTTCTCTCTCAGGTGAGTTTTGTCAGATACTTCCTACTCTTAATGTGGTATAATTAGGTTTCTGGCTGCTTTTTGCCCTGGTCTGGTTAATAAAACCCTGGGCTAGGACTCAAGAGAATTGATTTATATGCTGGGTTCTGCAGCTGAGAGCCAGGACATGGCTGTGTCTCAGTTTCAACAGCTGCTACACAGAAAAGAATATGCAGTTGGTTTAGAAGTGCTCTGAGATCAATGAGAGCACAGAAGTGCTAGATAGTCTCTGGGCTAGCCCCCTGCACAACTATGTGGTGCTGTTTTTTAGAGTCTAGACAGGGTGCTCCTGTGGGTCTGCTGGGAGTTGCTGAAGACGTTGTACCACTATCTGTTCCTTATTTTCCCTTTCTTATTCTTCCAGGAGGGATGCCTGTCCTCACAGTTGTGGTGTTTCCCAAGCTGGTGCAAGATTTCTGGTCTACCTTATTGTTGGGAATGATTTAAATGAATCTGTGTTACTTTGCACTAAAATGAATTGGGAGCGCTTGCATGAGCCACTCAGGTATGTTTAGCTGTGACATGTTACAGCCAGTCAGGGCGGTGAGACCTTAAACTGCTCCAGTGAGGTCTGCCAGAGAACATTTGTCTCAGCCTTTTTTTCCATATATCTCTGCCATTAGTTGTATGACAGACCTCTCAGCTGATGCTGGAACAGGCTTCAGCTCTCATAACTTTAACCCTTTACATTCAGCCATGTATCTCCAATGACAGTCTTTCTGGGGGCCGCTAGCTAAGTCTTTTTGAACTTGCACGTGTTCCATCTGTGGCAAAATTCATATTTGTCCTACATATTCATCCTGCTTCCTGTCTGGAATCAGGTTCTGAGGAGAAACAGTCAGGGAGCTGCTTAGCAGTGTAGGAAGCTTTGAGAAAAACCATCATGTGAAGTAGCTCAGAGGAGGAGAGCTGACAGAACACAAACTTGAAATTCATTGATGCTTTCAAATGCAACCCAGAAGCTGTGGAAGCTCAGAGCTGAGTTCTCTCAAAGTGAGGATGCTGGGGCAATGGTCCAACCATGAGGTGCCAGAGCTGTCTTGTAATGTTTTTGTCTGGAGAACTAGCAGCAAAACAGCATAGAGCTTGGTCCAGGCTGCAGCCTGAGCCTGGAAACACAGGCTGCTTCTCCCTCCTCCAAGTCAGAGTTGTGGGGAAGGCTGAGCTTCTCAGGTCTGTTCCTCTCTCATTTGAAACTACAAATGTTAGGGGTGGTCACAGGAAAGGCAGTGCCAGCATGTGGCTTCTTGGCTGTGAAGGCAAAACTGGATTTTGTTGCTCCCTAGAAGAGGGGTGATGGCAGGACTCACTGTCGTGGTTTCAGCTCAGCTCAGCCAGTAATAAAGCACCACGAAGCCACTTATTTACCCCCCCACCCCCACGCCTGGCCACGTTGGGATGAGGAGAAAATCCAAAGGCAGGCTCGTGGGTCGAGACAAGGACTGGGAGGGATCACTCCCCACTTATGGTCACGGGCAAAAGACAGGCTCCACTTGGGGAAGAAACAAAATCCATTTCATTTACTACAAATCAAATCAAAAACAAAACACAAGGGTATTAGGAAGGGAAACCAAACATCAGAACACCTCCCCCCACCCCTCCCGCCTTCCCGGCTCAGCTCCATTCCCGGTTCTCTCTCCCTCCTCCCCCCGGCGGCGCAGGGGAACAGGGGATGGGGGTTGAGTCAGCTCCCCACACCTTGTCTCTGCCGCTCCTTTCCTCAGGGGGAAGATTCCTCACTCGTCCCCTGCTCCACCGTGGGGTCCCTCCCACGGGAGACAGTCCTTCATCAACTTCTCCAACGTGGTTCCTTTCCGCGGGCTGCAGTTCCTCACAAACTTCCCTGGCGCGGGTCCTTTCCGCGGGCTGCTCTCCAGTCACACACTGCTCCAGCGCGGTTTTTACCATGGAGTCACGGCCATCTTGGGGAGCCTCCGCTCCACCATGGACCTCCATGGGCTGCAAGGGGACAACCTGCCGTCTCCCCATGGGCTGCAGGGCCATCAGCCTCCTCAGGCGCCCCTCCTCCCCCTCCTTCTTCACTGACCTTGGGATCTGCAGAGGTGTTCCTCTCACGTTTCCCAACCTCCACACTGCTGGTTCCCCTTCTTAAATATGTTCTCCCAGAGGCGCTGCCACCGTCACTCCCTGTCTGGGCCAGAGGCGGGTCCGACATTTTGGCGCCAGGGACCTTCTAGCAGCTTCTTAAAGGAGCCACCTCTGCAGATCCCCTCCCCTGCCACCAAAGAAAACCGCGCCACACAAACCCATAACACTCACCTATAACAGACTTTTTTCTCTGCAAGAGCTCAAAGGCCTGTCTTGTATAATTGTTTGAAGAGAGCTGATTCATTATATGCCCACAGCCTAGGCTCGAGGTAATGCCCATGATGGGCAGAGGGGATCCCTTCTGTAGCTCCCCTGGGTACTTTCTCATTTGAAAAAAAAAAAAAGGATTACTCTCTCATTTGTAGTCATCTACTGAAATCAGATACTGAAGAAAAGTTGGAGTTTAGTGATGAGACCCAAAGACTGGGATTGACATTCCAAATGTTTTCCTGAAGATACCAGGGTCCAGTTACTGTTCAAACCTGAAGAAGTCGTGCACAACTTGTCCATGGTGATGGGCATGCATGTTATTTCTTCAAGTATAGTATGTTCAGTGAATGATTATTGTGTCAGTGGTATTTATATAACTTCTTTTTCCAACATTGGAGCTTCCTTAATTTTTTTTTTACACAATTATCTTTGTACCTCCCTGTGTTATAGCTCCTATTATTTAGAGGGTAACTGAGATGGGGAGGTTAAGCAGCTTAGTATTATTCTGTGCAACATAGAGCTTTCAAACATATTCTTCTGAAGCCATATACAGACAAACACCCACCAATCTGTCTCCATCTTCCTCAGCAAAAGAAAGAAATTCCTACTGAGAAGTGATGAGAAGAGATCCTTGCAAAAAGACAGGCTGAGTAAAATGCAGCAGGACATGGGAGTGTGCTCATTGCTCCTCATTAGTAGAGGAATCTGTACGGCACATCATAGCACACACAGGCTCATGTGACAGCTAGTGCACCTCCACGCTATAATACAGTCAAACTGGGAGGACACAAAAGTAAGAAATTTGTCTATATTCTCCTAATCTTGTTTTCAGCAGGTTTTAACTTACGCAGCCTCTCAGAATATACTGACAACTGCTTTCAAAGATGAAATTTTAAGTGCAATCAAATTATTTTGTGCGGGAGGATTCTGTGGCTACATTTTCAAGTCAGAATTTTGAAGCATATGAAGCAAAAAAGCGTTTCTTTCCAAGTTACCTATTTTAATGTAAAAAGACCCAATCAAACCACCCAAAACCAAACCCAACCGTGGTCTCTCTTTTCTACTGAAAGTGCTAAATATTCGGTTTGAGATGGTATTTTTTCTTTCTGAGATTCAGAAGTGATTTATTCAGTTACAGGAAAGTATAAGGCTGCTGTTATTTACAGAAAAGCAAAACAAATGTTTGTAGTAGAATCATAGGGTTTTGTGCTCAGAAATGTGTCCAATAAACACTGTAAAATATTGATACATACACCAAAGCAAGGAAAGAATAGAGGCTGACAGACTGTATGGAATAGCTGCTAAAAAGCTTGTAAAGGGTTTTGCATAGTATACATTTGGCCTTAATAAATGCATAAATAAAAATGCCGCAAGAAAACCTGGGAAGAATAAAACATCTACATCTTGTCTGCTCTGTTGCCATGGGCCTTTATCAGAAAAACATGTGTGTTTATCACAGATTCCAATTTCTAATGACTTCCTTGGTACAAAGGACCAGCAATACTGTTCTTCAAAACAGTTGTGATCTCTCCAGTGAACTCCACAGGGATTTTACCTTTGCGAGACAGGTAAGCTAATAATTAGTTTTACTAGAGTCTGCATAAGCTGTGTATCATGAGCCAGTGAAATGAGGGAAATGTAGGCTGAAGTGAACTGCACTATATTTCTCCTAAAATCAGTAAAGTTGACCCCAAGTGGTAGATTTGTCCCTGTATTGCATGCTTTAAAATGTGGAATTTCTTTCTCTGAGCTGTGTACTTTGATGAGTGGGAGAAACACGGGTGTTTGGTATTTACATTGGTAAGCATTACCCTACAAATAGGCTCTCTAGTGCTATTTTCCCACAACATACAGTTATGGCAGGAGGTAAGGGTGCAAAGTTTGGGGGCTAATCAGAAATCTTCTCAAAATTAGGGTCTCAGTTGGTTTTGGTTTGGTTTGTTTGAGGTGGTTGGAGGTATCCATTTTGTGAAAGAGAGTTTTGAAAGGTCTCAGTCCACTGAAGACAAGGAATTAGTTGCCACTGACTTTACTCTGATGAGTGAAGGATGCCCCCATGGTCCAAAGGGCTTCAGCCTGGAAATTACTACTCAATCACACTCTTGCCTGGAGAAATGCACTAATCAAAAATACTTGGAGCTCTGTCTCACTAATGCCTCTCTGTGAGTACAAAGTCAGAAAGCACTACTGATTTTCATCATTAAAGCTTGCCTCAGATCAGGAGGTGACAGCTCTGCTGTCAGAGAGCCAAGAAGCACTGATGCCATATATATTTATCTGCCCACAAATGGGAGAAACTACAGTGGAGTCGTGTTTTCCCATTTACAGGCAGGTATCAAGGTTTCCAAAGCACACTGGAGTGTAAATGCGATGCATTTAAGTTACAGAGCTGAAGGTTAGTCAAGGCTAGTGAAACACTGCTTAGGCAGGAACAGAAAAGAAAGCACATTCCCAAGCAGAAAAAAGAACCCCAGCACCATGCCTCATAAATAGGCTGTCAGTGGCTTTTGTGTGTATGAGTCTCAGGGACCATTAAATGGGAATCCAAGCTCATATAATTAAAAGAAAAAAATTAAAACCAAATCCTTATATTTTCATGCCATAACACAAATATTTTCCTCTTCACTGTTTTTTATTTTCAATTGTAGTGTAGAAACTGAAATCTGTTTTCTAACACACTCCTGCAAATAAAAAAACTAAAATTAAAAAAACCCAAACGAAACAAAAAAAATTGTTCTGCGTCCCAAAAAAGTATTTCACTCTTGGGGCTGCTGCCTGGGTTGGTCCTGATTCAGTGCCCTGGATTTTAACACTGAAATGTTCTGCCATTCATTTTGATAATTTTTAGATCAAGGTCCCAGATGAAGACTTTCAAATTGTTTTTGCTGCTGGAGCTCAACCGTTAGATATTCAGAAACTCCACCGTGCTATTAGCTGTGAGGCTAGGATCCCGGGTCTATGGCTGCACAATTATGGTAATAAATCAGCCAGTTGAGATCTGTGCCTGAGAAAAAAAGGAAATCGGGGATTTGGCAGGTGACCTGCCAGTTCCAGAAAAGGATAGAGGGGGGGAAAAAAAGGAAAAAATGCTCAAAGAACGAAATATTCAGAAGTTTTCTATCTCACTTCTCCCTGACATATATGTTTTGCCAAAGCCCATAGCAAACTACTGTGTTTTGAATAAGATTTTGGAAATATTTTTTAAAAAAAGGAAAATTTCAAGGATATTTCCAAATAAGTAACCATTTCCAAAGGAAAAATTTAAATGTTTTGTCACAGATTCTTAGACAGATTCAGAGCAAGCAGTCTGGTTCAGGATAAGGATTTGTGACATGCTTGCTGATACTGTGAAATTTGCAGTCTTGTGGTTGAAAAAAACCCTTTGCTTGGCCTGGATGGAAACAGAAGCTTCCTGATTTCTTATCACTAATGATAGGAACATTTTATTTTGTTCACAGTGTCATGTCTGTTAATGATACAGGCACAGGGCTCTCAGCGGACTTACTCTTCATAGACTTTTTTTGTTAATTCTACATAGAGTTAGATTTAGACACGAGCATCCTAATATCTTACCAAACTTGTAGGTTAATGCCAGAGTAATTTATTATTAGTTAATAATTAAGGTCAGGCACTTTCTTGCCAGAAGGATTTAGAATCATACACTGGTTCAACTGCAGTCTCACTGCATCCCAAGTTGGGATGTGGTTAGCCATAGTAGCACATTTTTCCATCCCCATTAATGCACAAATCTATAAAAATGAAGCTCCTGTTAATACATGTGTTCCTCTTGGTATGATACATGGACATGTTTGAGGAGTTGTGGTGTAGGGATGTATCTTCTGCAAACAAGTAATTTTGTTAATTTTTTAAACATTTTTTTGATTACATTTTTGCCTTAATCTTAAGTTCTGAAAATCAGCATGGCAGATGTAGCAGTGGGTGTGAACAGTACATCAAGGTCTCTTGCCATTGCTCAAGTTTCAAAGTTGTTTGGTTTGTTGGCAGGAATGGCTAGAACGTCAAGTATTTGATAACTTTCCAGTGCACTTTTGTGACGTTGAACCTGCCGCAAGAAAACAGGATTAGAAATGAGATTGTAATGACAGCATAGGTGCACAAAATTGAGGAATTAATTTTTATTGGATTTAGCAGATATGGGTGGTATCCCCTGAAGATGGCAATCATTTTTAGCTGAGGTGTTTGGACTGGATTGGTTTATTTACAGGGTTTTCTACTAAGCAAACTTAATAGGTTTAGGCCTAACATCTACTTTAGGCTTTGGCCCTCGGGTTAATTCACCCCTAATTCTTGGCTCTGCCCCAGTACTGACACCGCAGGGGGAAGTCTCTGAGTCGCAGAGGTACAGAGGAAACAACACTGGTATGAGTTTCCATTTGCCTGTTTCCATACTGGTATTAAACTAGCCTCCATTAAACTGATTAAGCATGCTGAAAGGTTACCTAATGTAGCTACTTATTAGTCACTTTTCAAATCATTAACAGGCTATTTATGACACCTTCATGTGCAGGTATAAAGCCTTCTGGAGGATTCCTCTGATTTAATTTTAGCTTAAAGCCTAACGGAGAGAACAAAGGCAGAGCTTGCAGTCACTAATTAAGAGGATGAAGGAAGGCAGAGGGGATGCTGACAGGAGGTGACAGGCTCATTGAAAAGAAAAAGCTACATCCTGAGAATGGGGAGATATTATAGACAATTCTTTGAGGCTTGCTGAAGTGCAAAACTAATCCATGAGTATCTCGCTACTTCCTTTTGTTAAAAACTGCTTTGTCCTTAACTATTTACTTAATACTGCACAAAAGCAGCTTATAATTTCACATCGGAAATAATACTGAGTACAAATTCTGGTTTTCTTTGCCAAAGGACTTTGGTAGGACATGTAGTCCCTTGATTACCAAATGCTTCATAAGAAGCTGTCAAAGGAGCCAGGCTGGGAAACAGGATTTCCCCGGTCCTATGAGCATGCTGTCTGAGGTTGACATACCACGCATGTCAAAATCTTAGCAAACCTTGCTGTCCAGGTGGCCTGAGTGTCCTGGCCAAGTCCTCTAGCAGAGAGAGATTTCACTGGAGCAGAGTTGGCAGTGAGACAGTTTTGCTTTGTGGGGCAAAGATGGGCTTTTCTGTCGGTGCCCAGTGGCTCTCTAGCATCAGGCACAGGAAGACGGAAGGAATTTCTGTGGGTTTGGCAAAACTTCTTGCCATTGTGGTGTCACCTTCTCATGTAAAAAGCCCCAATCAAAAAAAAGTAATACATTTTAAAAAATCCCCACCCCCCCTAAAGGAATGAAGGAAAGGGAGAGTCACTGATCATTCACTTCGGCATGAACTCATTGTCAGCCTTCCTATTGCCCTCACCTGCTGTTCATTTTCTCTGTGGTTACTTGGCCTTTTCATTCCCCAGTTTTCCATCCTTCTTTTTGCTTCTCCCGTACTCCCCTGTTTTTTTAAATATTAAGTTGCTGGGGTTTATGCAGCTGTGATATTCACCAAAACAATTTTCTTGGCTGTAGACAAGGGAGCAATTCCCCCCTCTGGAGCCGCATTTCACTGGGGAGCTACCAGGGACTTTGCAGCCACAATGCAAATGCATATTCTTCAATTTCATTTTCCCTTCATTGTCTTTGCTGCTTCAGACCTGTGGCCGAGATTACTTTAGTGTCAACACCAACACAAATTGCTTGAAGCACCCAATTCCTTCTTGGGAGTCTGAAATGGCCAATTACCCCAACCCGTGCCATTTGGTGGCATTTATTGCCTTCCTGAAAGTGTTGGCAGAACAGGATACACATTGAGTACTTGGCTGCTGCTTTTCTCAGCTCCACTTGTTAAATGTGACTGAAAATGATAGTTTGTCAAGCTACAAAAACCACAAGGATAGGTGCCCATCAGGCAACTGTGAGATAGGTAACCCTGTGTCTCCAGAGCTGTCTTGGATGGGCTCTGAGAGCCGCTGTTCATCTGGCTGCCCTCCATCCTGGTGTGGGTGCTCCATTGTCAGCACCGCCATGCACAGGTGTGTCCCCCTAAATCATGGACTGTCAACGTGGGGACCCTTGCTGTGTGTTTGTGCAGTCCATGACACAGCGGGTTCCATTGTGTCAAGCTCTATGGGGCTTGGACTCCTCACGTGTGACTTTATTATAGTAATAGCCATAGGACTGACTGGGTTCTCTTGGTAAATTCCTGTAATGCTTCTAATTGGTTCATGATCCCGGGGAGAAAGAAATCAACAGTTGAAGTAGTAAAGCTTAAGCACTGCTGAAGTGCTGTTTTGTGGCACTCACATTGAATGGGAGCCCTAGCTGAAGAGGAAGGCTCATTTGTAAAGCTGCCTCTTTCTTTGCCAGTTTCTAAAAATTTTTATTAACAGAACAACTGTTTCATTAGCACACTGATTAGCTTCAGAATTTCTCTGCTATCGAAGACGCGTGAAGGACAAGCTCTTAACACAAAAGGAGCAATCAAGTGGAAGCAACTGGTTGCAGCATGCATAACTGATTACTAAATGCTCTTACACCATCCTATTGTATTTGCTCATGTACAGAGATCCTGGTCCTCACCATACAAAGGACAGGAGACAGAGCAAATTGTACAAACAGCTGAGCAAAGAGGTAGAGAGATCTGTGAAGCACACCTGATTCTGAGTATTGCCAGGCTGAGGAGGTAAAAGTAATAGGGAGAATAATAGGGGACGTCGTACACTGAAAGATCATCATAGGAGCCACAGAGGCCGATGGGAAATGGACCAGAAGGGGATACAACAGTTGGTTGTGCTTGGGCTTGCTAAGGAGGCAGACTCCAACAAGTATTTTTGCCTTTGTGGGAAAACCATTCAGTCTCCAGCGAAGGAAGCCCCCAGACTTTATTTCTGGGGCGATGCTGACTCTGACCACTGTTGACTCAGACCATCCATGCTGGAACCATGTATAATGCAAGACATACCTGAGCTAGTTTTTGTCTTGTGTACTCAAGGAACAAGCGTTGATGAGCAGCTTGGGGTGCTGCAGGACGAGCTGTACGTACACACTGAGAACAGTGGGTGTAAGCCCCAGCTGGCACATCTCAGGGTGTTCAGGCCAGGTGTCCATGCCCAAACTGCAGACTCTATAGGCAAACTGGGGTCTGGCACTATTCATAGCTACTGGCCATCCTAGTTTACGCATTTGACAAATAAAATGGGTGTGTTCTGGATATTGAGAAGCTCGCACTATGACAGAAACAATATTTATCTTTACTTTTCTTATCTATCAGGCTTAGTGTAGAAGGACTGTCCCAAAAGGTGTGATTTAATGCTTATTGAATTCAGTGGGATTTTTTTTGGTTCAATATGAAGTTTTTTACAGCTTTTGAGTAATCAGAAAGGACATTTTCAATTTTATTTTTTTACAACAGCAACTAATGCCTAATTTTCACGTTATGCAGGCACTTCGTTTTTGCAAGTCGTTTGAATTTTTCCCTGGAATATCAACTTTGAAAAGTTATTCATTTCAAATTAGTTTAATGTTTATTTTCCAAACCTGAAATAAGATAAAAATTTTGCCCAGAGGCTATACTACACTAATTTCAATTTTCCATAGTAAAATAACATTCTCTAAAACAATATTGCTTCTTTCTATTACAGAATGAAGGTCAGATTCTCCATCCACCCGTGTCTGTGGTGTCTTGGCATCAGAGTTAATGCTCTTCCTGTTCAGTACCTGTTACTCTCATTATCTATCCTTTTTTTTTTTTTCTTTTTTTTTTTTTAACACAATAACTGACTTTTCTAGTGTGTGATTAATGCCCTCAAACAGGTACAGCTATCAACTGGCATGTATGGGCTAGAAGTATTACATGAATTATGCAGACTGCTGGATGGAGTTGGCATTTGAATACAATTCCCTTTATAAAAATTGATCTTTCGTTTTCTCCCCTAATCAGTCATTTGTACTCTACTTATTTTTTTTTACTCTGATCCTTCTTTTCTAATTAACTCTTTCATTCTCCTCTGAGAGCTTTTGCAGCTTGACTAGAAGCAGGTCTGCTGAGAAGGCCTTTCTACTTCTGTCATTAGTAAGAACTCCAAAACAGAAATCTGTATTAAGAAGATGATAAATGGGGGAGTCTGTTTCAATTAATACTCACAAGGAATGGTACATTTTGTAGGCCGTAGTTTTAGAAGACATCATAAATGCAGAAAAGTATCATTCCAGGAAATTTTCATTGCCAGTTTACACAGTCCTCAGCTTTTGAGCTACGCAAAGTTTGTTGTATAGGTATATGCTATGCTATGCTCTACTATACCATACCATACCATACCATACCATACCATACCATACCGTACCGTACCATACCATACCATACCATACCATACCATACCATACCATACCATACCATGTCCCAGAGAGCTTGTAGTCTTACAAGAGAAGAGGAGATGGGGGTGATGGGATTTTTGCTCAAGTTGACCTAGGTGTTTGTCTCCAGGGCCGACTAGAAGCAGTTTGGGGTTTTCTTAGCTGCTGATCCTAGTGCCCCCAAATTAAATAACCTGTTCCCTGTGAGTAGAAAGGCTGTCATTTGCAGGGGGCAGGGTCATAACTCTTTCGCTCCCATTTTGCACTGGTGTAAAATGACCCCAAGGCAGTGATCAAGATACTCAGAAGACAGCTGGAAAGATTGTAGATGTTGTTTAATGATGGAAGGACACTTCGTGTTTGCAACAAAGAAGTATTTAATGCAATGTACTTAGCATTAGTGAAAAAACTTGTTCTTTTAGCAGCTGCAGTATTCTCTATGCCAAAGGAATGCCAGGAGGTTTATTTTCTGTGAAGTGGTGGTATATGTGCACCATCTTTGTTTGAAAGCTGTCCAAACCAAACTAAATATCTGTGTCTATGCCTATATTTAAAACTAGAGTGATCGCTATACTTGCAGTGTAATTATGTTTTAGTTACAAGATAAGCACCTAATTATACCTTTTCATATTTGTATTTTACTGTTAATAATATAACCAAATGTTTTCCTACATGATTTATAACAATTGTAGATTAAGTCTACTTAGCTATTAGCAGTATATCTCTTAGTTTGTCAAAAGGGTAATATATAAAATGTCGTTATTACCTTTAGCTTCATGTATATTGCCTTTAATTACACGATGAAAAGCAAAACTTTACAATAGAACAAGTCTGTAGTTACACAAATCTTACTGAAAAATATGATCATGTATCTATTAATATCCATAGCTAATCTTTACTTTTAGCTGATATGAACTCTGGCATATCTCTAGTGACTGCGCTGGAGTGTGGGTGTAAGGTAATAAGCTCCTTTGCACTAAGTGATAATCACTATGAGGTCCTGCCCTAAATTGCCTCTCAGCACTAGCAGATTATGAAATGTTAAATAAATGCATATAATGGGAGGAGAACTAGACCCCGGGGTTTAAATGAGACATGCTTATAGAAAATGAATAGTTGTGTTGTGTTTAAAGCAGATTAAAATACATCTTAATGGATTTCACTCTTCTTATAGCCTTCTCTGCATCAAGTTCTATTTAGTTTTAAGTAGGGTATGCACTGCAAGCCTGTGGGCATGCAGAAGTAACCTTGTGCTCTTAATGCTGTGCTGCCTTCTCTACTGGTGACTCTCCATTTTTCCTTTTCGGAGTCTGTTGTTTTTCCACCTGCTCCCATTTTTGCAGGCACAGAAAGAGGTGAGGATCTGCTCTGGCATTTCATCTCTCTGTTCCCTGGGTCTAAAGAGGGAATAGTGACCTAATGCCAATTCTTTTTTGTAAAGATAAACTTGTGGCTGTTTGTGAGGCTCTTATTTGTTATGATAATGAAGGCTGTAGTACTTACAGTAAGTGGAAGATGAGGGGACGCATCTGTAGGGAAGTGTCTTACATCACAGGGGAGCTCTGATTAGAAGTTTTGGATGAAGGAATGCATTTCACCATAATGGTATTCTGACCCTGCTAATATTACTGATGTATGTTATTAATATCCCTACACAAGATAATTGGATATAATTAAAGTGGGCAGACCTCAAGTAAGTCAAGATCCTCTTTTCAAAGCGTGAATCTAGCTGAGTAATCACTGCTGTTCAGTGCTTTTAGAAATGAAATAGACATGTAATGCTATAAAACTTACACTTCTGGGTTTTGCCCTGAACTCAGTAGAAGAGAAAAAACTGTGGGCAGAACTGAATTGACCAGATTAGGGAGAAATTGTGCTAAGAATTATAAAATAAAATCCAGCATCTCTGTGCAGAACTTTTCATTAGTTCTGCTTTAGCTGGTCCCAGTTCTGTACATGGCAATCCCATGTGCATAACCTTGGAAGACATGTTGTGAAAAGGAATTGTGCTAACTTAGATAATGCACTTTCTTGTGGTTCAATTTCAGAGTGGTTGATGGAGCTTTTCTTTCTTTCTTTGACCCTGTATGGGAGTGAAAAGGCTTTGTTCACACTAGATTCGGGAAGTCAGTGACTATAGAGTGTGAATGAGCTCTAGGTGCCTTTTTTCACGGTTGAAGACCTAAGGTTCTTACACCTGCTTGTCATTTTTGGAAAATTTTTCTCCTTTCTGTAGTTTGAGGGACACACCAATGTTACCCTGCATGGGTTTTCCCCAAACTCCCATTTCTCTTGCTCTGCAGACCTGCTACCTCTATTCCTGGCTCAGCTTCATCTAGTTTGCATCACTCTAGTGACACACTTCTTTCCTGCTTATTGTGTACATCACATACAAATTACGGCACTTCAGCAAGGTCTGACTTTGTAGAGAAATCGGGATGTCTGTGTGCATTTCAGCATGGGAATGGGCAAATGTATTTTACGTGCATATGTAGGAGACAGAAAAAGAACAGCAGCTCCTTAATGAAATGATTATTCAAGTTTGTCGTAACCTTTTAAGTCCAGATTTTCAAATGTGCCCAGGGTTTTAGGTGGCTGAATATTAGTGGCCTAATTTAAAGTGGTTACGTACTTACTCTGCACTTTGATATTGGACTCCTTGACAATAACTCCATTTGGAGGGCACAAAGGGAAACAGCTGATATCACAAGTCAGTGCTGAAATGCCAGTCCTTTTATTCTGGTTAAATTTTAACAATGACACGTTATGCAATTTGGAGAGGCAGGATGCTCTTGGTACTCATCACAACAGCAGTGCTTAGCTTTTGTTTGCTTGGGAATAATTATGCCAGCTTTGGAGTATGTTTTCATACCTCCCTTCGCAGTGCTTGATGTTCGTCAGATGCCGGTATCTGTCAGTGAGCCTCTTCTTTACTATAGTTAAGTTAGAGAATCCCTGAGCTTTTAATCTCAGTAAACCTGAAAACTTAAACACCTCATATTGCTTTCAGAGCTTTATTCCATCCAGAAGAAACCATCTGCTTTCCACCAAAAATCACTCCGTTGCCTTGATCTCTTCAAATTAATCCTACTGTGATTAACTTCAATCCAATTAAAAAGAACATGTAGGCAGCTGCACAGGTCTGATTGCATGTGGACATGATAGTAGGGTTCCTCATAGAGGAACCAGATTAAGGGCCAATATGTTAGGCTAGACGAGCCTGGTAGCAATACTTCAAACTCTGGTATCCTGGCACGACTTGCAGTATATAATAGTACCATACTTGCTAGCTATAATGCTCCTTGCAGCCAAGGAACTCAGAGGTTTTCATGTGTATATATACCATTACACATCCCTCTAAAGATGCTATGAGACTGAGCATTTATGTCTATAGCAAGATCTTGAAATACGGCTTTATTTAGTGCAGAGGGCTAAAGCGCGCCACGGGGTAGGCATTCCCCTGCTGCATTTCCACAAGCCTGTGGCAAATTTCATCTTCCTTGTTTATTCTCAGTCAAACTGCCAAAACCACGGGGATTTGGGAGACTAAGAGTTGCTGGAGCTTTTTTCATTTTCATACAAAATCCTGCAGAGAAGGGGTAGACTTTTCAGCACAAATTCAGAGAAATAATCCTGCACCTCAGCCTCTGGGCTCATGCTTCTCATGAGCTGCCTCTGGGTCATGCTACAGGAAACATGAGGCACAGAGTTTGCCATGGCAATTTGTCTGTCTGAGCCTGCATGTTGCTCTGCACGGCGCTTAGCAGGCTTCCAGCATTGCAAAGGCTTGTTCCACATCACAGAGGAATTACCATCAGCTTGTGCTGATAATTTAATGAGAAGCACTTCAGAAACATTTATTGTTATGAATCATATTGCCATGAATAGCCCTGCGGTTGGTGGTGGGCCAGACTTGGAAATGGCTCAGCGCCCAGCGCATCTGCTTTCAGATACCTAAGCAGGGAGTTTGGTGGCTGGGATTTGATTGGTCCCAGGTGGGACAGCTGGAGACTATCCGGCCTTGAAAAAGAAGAAAGAGCAAGCCCAATTTGGGAATTTTTTTAGCATATGTAAAGAAAGGAGAGAAAATGCCAATCACAATTTGAGACATCTTTGAAGGACCTGACCATGGTGTGACCAAACCTGAAAGCTACCCCAGAAACATGATTATAAGACAATAGGAAGAGCAGAGCACTTTTGAGTAATGAGTCCAGCATCACAAATTAGGACTGAAAGCTTTTATGATTGAATTGGTAGCATTACAACCTGGGCATTGGCTGCTTTTCTGTGGTCTGAATAGGGCTTTTTTATTAAGGCTGTTTATATATATATCCATAGTTTGTCATTAGTGGTTAGACACTGATTTGTAGCAGCACAAAATTATTCCATTGAATGTCACTGCAGCTCCTATTCTTTTTCAACTTCTGTCTCTTCCTTTCCTTCCCTTCCCTCCCTCTCTTTTTTTTAACGAAAAAAAAAAGGCAGACAAGACCACATTGATTTACGTAAATACAGCCCTAATTCTGACTAGTGTTCCAGCAGTCACATAAAAATGATTCAGTGACAAGTTGTTTGTATCTTTAATAGCTTCTGGGATGGAAGGCATCCTCTTCCCAGGAAGGCCACCTCTGAAGGACTGGAAAAGTTGCAGATTTTTCAGCAGAGCTGCACTGAATACTAGGATGATGAATCAGTGACTGCAGGAGCATCTAATTCAATTTAAGCTCTGCATCAAAGAACTGTGATTGTCAACATTAGCAACCAGGAAAGGATCCAGTTGACCCGAGTATTTAAGATGATTTTCAGAGATTTTGAAAACAGGTGGCCAATATCCATCTACTATTGATCCAATATCATGCCAGGTAGAAAATATGGAGCTAACTAATTGTTATCTGATTAAATCTGATGATTATTAAGAAAGCCAGAATGTGCTATTTAGTAGTCTAGCATATTTTTGTCTCTTTCCCACTATACTTTTATGTGGCTTTCTTATATGTGTCATAACCTTCATTCTCTGGGTCACTTATGTGTACAAAGAGACTGTAAACAGGATACACATAAATGAAAAATGTAAAGCATTACTTACAGGCTAATGCACCCAATAAAAAAAATCAGCTAACAGGCTGAGCATTAACTAACTCACTACCCCAGTGAAACAATGCAAACAGTCTTTACTGGCCAGGCCAGTAGGGCAGGGACATCTTCTTCCGTTGCTCCTTGGATCAGGGCTGATCCTTGATGTTGCAGAGTTTCCACCTCCTGAGTCTTCCTGTCTTACCACCACCACCACCTTTCCCTGTCAGTATTTTTGATGTTCACGCTCTGGACTGCCTACTGTCCCCAGTTCAAAAATTATACACTGTGTTTTCATTTTTCTGACCTTGAATGGCTTTAGGTTTTCATGGACTTTCTCACACCATAACAACATCTTGCCCAGTAAAATGCACCTGAAGTAAAACAAGTGCAGGTGCTGAAATACAGCCTTGCCATTAATATTTCCTCCACCCCTTCCAACTTTCCTCAAGCATCGATTGCACATTGAACCAAACAATTTCTCGGTGCTCATAACAGAAAGAAATGGGTGGTCATCCTTCAGTCCCCTCTGCCTCAGATTTTGCGAGTCCTCTGCCTGGGCTGCCAAAGCAAAGGGAGCTCTGCCTCCCTCACTTTTGAGTATAATTGTGCTTCCTTGTATGTACTGTTAGCCTAGAGACATCTCTGTTATCTCAGAATAAGGGATAATAATGTTTCTCTGTGGAAATCAGCCTTTCTCTCCACCACCACTGTCTTTATAGGGATATATTTCAGCATGGGGAGGTTCGTATATAGAGGCTTAAATAGCCAGATTTCCTAAAGTACTGAGTAATAATATCAGCTGAGATCCCTTAAGTAAAAATGATAAAGAGACTGGAGAGAATGCAGTATTTCTGGGTTAGTTTCAGAGTGGGGTTTTGTGCTTTTTTTGTTGGATTTTGTTGGGTTGCTTTTGTTTTTTTTTTTTTTTTACCCTCAGCTGGTTTAATTGGGAGATATTTGTTAGTTAACGTTTGTAATAGGAATTTATCTTGCTTCTGAGCCTTATTTCGACTGTTTAAAATAGCCTGGTTACAGACACCAGCTTTTGCAGTATCTGGCTTCAAAAGTCATTAGATGATGTTCTGTGAAGGTGGACACTGTTCAGACAGTGCACCAATATTATGTAGCTGGGACTTTGTAATACACGTTTGGAGAATGCTGAGAAAGGCATATCATATATAGCATAATATCTTAACACAAGTTTTATTCTAAGAAAGAGGTGCAGCTCACAGTATAAGGCAGGTCAATGTCATTCAAAATGATCTGAAGAGCAGGCTTGGAGACCTTAAACCCTGACTGTTATTAGCTCTTTTTAAGAACAGTCTGGATAAGTGTCTATCCCGCATGACTAGTCTACTTGATGCTGCTGCGGGCAGGTAAATGGAACAGATATTCTCTTGAGGTCCCTTCCACCTCTATTTCCTAAGATTTTCTAAAGGCCTTTCTAGAAGTAAGAGCACTTGCAAACATGGAGAAAAAAAGATCTAATGCTCAGTTATTTCTATGAGAAATTAATAATCTGTGACACTAGGTAGCAAGACTTTTGGTAACAGCAAAACACACATCATGGTCTGACTCTCCTTTTCCACAGGTGGGAATAAAGCAGTGGTAATGCCACAGAAGGCTAGAAAGTTACAGTGATTTAAACCTGGCATTGAGAATAATGTCTGTGTGGATTAGTGTTTTCCCCTGCACAGACAATAAAGTGAACTAGGATCTTTAACCTTGCGCAGGGTCTTTGCCAAGTAGGTTCAAGAGATGCTTTGCCATTTTTCAGAACTAAGAAAGGATATTTTGCAAGTATCATGTATGAAACTCCTCCAGAACCTATGTGGCAGAACTGGTTTTAATATCTGAGTTATTAGGAGGTTATCTACAAGAAGGCCATTCCCAGTGGTGTTCTTTTCAGGGGCTGAATGATCCCAAGCAAGGGCAGATAAAATGAAGCCAAAGAGAGTGTTTGTTAGCTAAGGAAAATATTCTTTTCTGATGCTGTCAATCACGTGCACAGAAAGAGAGATTCAATCATAGTGAAGGCATTGGACATTCAGCTCAGCTTGATTTTTCAATTTTATAAACAGTAGGAGGCTCAGGAAGAAACAATGAGGAAAAACAGGGCTATTGAATCAGCAAATAGAGTCAACTTTTGATTCCTATGCCATTTAAATCCAAATTATAGTCATTTACTCAGTCCAGAGTGCCTGAATTTTCACTCTTTCCCAATTTAGGCAGCTGTGACAGCAGACTCCATGAAAAAGTCCTGCTTCAAGTTTAATTCATAAATTCACACC
>VYZV01034301.1:204900-256793 GCA_013401275.1 Pandion haliaetus
AGTTGTAATTATTTCTAATCAGATATTTCAATCTGAAAAGAAGTATTTCTTTTTTTTTCCTGTTTTTTAAAAACTACTTACAAAAAGGTGACATTTGCTATACTTAAGAACACTGCCTTATTTTTCAAATATTGAAGCCCAATAGATTTATTCCAGTTAGCATCCAACTAAAACCCTTGGGCAGTTCAGTACTTTTGGGAATTAGGACATAATATCTTGTCTAAATGAGTTAAGCACAAATCCAACTAATTCAGATTCCTCAAGATCCCCATGCTTGGTGTTTTCTGTGGACTGACTGCAGACCTTCATACTCTTTGCTGGTAAAACACATGGGCGCGGGGACCTGGGTCGAATTTTAACTGTTTATGCCTAAAGTCTGGCAGGCAGACTCCCACGTTTTCAAAATCTTATCCTGCAGACTTCCCTGTATTCAAAAAAATGTTTTTTAAAGAGCTAGATTAAAATTCCTTTGGTAATTTTAAAATACCAATTAAGAAGTCCTCTATTCTTCTTGGCTGTGGCAGTTCCAGAACTGTGGCAGTTCCAGTGGCTGTATGCAAGCATCACTGTTGCCAGGGCATAATCAGTATAGAGGACCTCTTCTAGTTATTGTTGAGCACCCTCTCCTGGCTTTCTGCTATTTGCACATAAGTCATCTCATGAATTGAGTGCTCTGGGATAAACGGCAGTGCCCAGTTGAGTTTAGGATGCCTTTTCAGATGGTACGAGTTGCTGCTCTCCTTTAAGCCTACCTGATTTTTTTTTAACAGCCTAGCTTGTTCAGAGCCAAGAAATTCTTCTAGTGGCAAAATTCCTTGGTAAGGATTTTTTTTTTCTTCTAATGCTGCTTCTAATTGATCCAAGAAAAGCACTTGCAGACTAGAGAATACAATGCATCAGGCATAATCTGATAAGGGGATTATATCCAATTGGTAAAAGGTTGTTTATTGGGTGACTGAGCCTACATTCACATCTCTCAATGGATCTTATCTTTCTGTTAATACCTCAGGAGGCATAAGGCTGAGTCTAGGGATGAATTGGTGTGTCATAAAGCAAGTTTATTTGCAGGGATTATGGCAATAAACAGCAAGTACAATGAAAATAGGGGGTGAAGTTGGGGGATTACCACTCAGTTAAGAGTTACAATGTGAAAAACAGTCATATGATTTTTGTAATAAATAGAGTTGGGGCACATGAAAGTTTTCTTGCATTATGTAACTGTCTGTTTGCCATGACTAACGCAGTCCAAATTCTTTGCACAAGTCATAGCAGGAAGGGCAAAAATCTTCACTCTTTATTGCTCTCCTGTTATCCCACACTCATTGCTAAATTTAAGAGTTCCCAGGCACCCAGTCCGGATCCGTCCAGTAGCTTCAGGTATCTAATGAAGGCACCTACATTAGGTCTTGACCACCATCGTCACTGTGGTTTGTAAGAGTTAGGCATCCTTAGAGGGCCAGGTTCAGGCTTTGGAGTGATCTCCCTCTGCAGAGTACAACAGGAGCCCAGGGAAATGAAGTTCTTTATTTTAGTCCCTGATGGATAGGTGGGGAGCTCTTCTGTTCTTACCAGCCCATGTCCCTGACAGCTTCAGAAAGTTATTTGCTCTTGGTACATACTGTGTCTTGAGGCAATCACTACTGTCCAGAGTCTAAGAACCAGGCTCCTCCTGAAGGTGCCAACAAGAGCTTCGAAACAGCATTGTAGCCAGTTCCCCGAATGGTGACAATTTTAAACATGCAATTTAAGTGTTTCCAGGCTGTCTTAAGTTGTAACATTGCCCAAATTCTCCAAGATATTTGTTCTAATTATCATGTTAAATAAAACACACTGATTTAGCAAGGAGTTTCTAACGTCAATCCCTCTCATCTTACTCTCAGGCACCTTTCTTGCTCAACCCGAGGCATTCTTAGAGGAAAAGGACATTTCTGAGCCCTGGGAACATTGTCACAGAGCATGCACCAAACAGTAGGAAGCTAATTTGCAGTAGCCGAGGATTACACTACAACACCTTTTCATTGCAATGTGCTCTGTGGTTTTGTATTCCTACACAGAAAGTATAACCCTGGCTTTTATGGAAGAAAGTCATCATCTTCTCCTAGATGCTATCGTGGAACTGTCTGGTGTAAGTAAAGATCTGATGTTCAGCTCTTTGATTGCAGCCTTCTAGCCAGCTTTCATTTTGGATTACACTCAATTAGAAGGTACTTTGAATTTTTCTGCTGTTTAATTGGACAATGGGAATAAAGCAGGTAGAAACAAAGAGAATACAGAAGTATTTTCAGGTCATTGCGAAACCAGAACAGCAGTGTTACTGAATTTGAGTGGATGTGAGCAGGGTCTGTTTCAATTTGTGTGTGACTTTGATACAAGCAAAGAGACGAAAGTCTTATGTTTTTTAAGTCAAGAGGCTCAGAGAATAAATTGACTGCAGCTGAGATCTGAAGCAAAATACTTTGTTTATTTCCTTTGTGTATGCATGAGAGTACACCTTTTAAGCTGCCAGAGAAACTCCCTAATTTGCACTAATGAGATTAACTGGAAGAGAAAGAACAGCCCAAGAAGAGACATCATATCACAAAAGATTCATATTTATTTATTCCATGCTGAAAAAAATCATCCTGGCTTTCTTTTGTCTGATTCCTAAATCATCGGGCCAGAGTTTTGTCAAGAATAAATGCAAGTAGTTCCGGTGATTGGAGAGGGACGCATTTACCAAACTAACCCTGTTGCAAGCCAGCTCGAGTAAGCAAAGGATTCGTAATATGGGGCCTCACTGTAGGTGTGGCTCTGCTGGACAATGTTTATTACTGTTGACTATAATTTTTGTCAAGTAATAAAAGCAAGGGGAGGCTGTAGTAGGCATGGAGCAAAGATGGCTAGATGGGAGGCTTTGGGGTGGAGGTCAGGGTGCTTGCCTGACTGCAACAGCGGTGTTGATGACTCTGCAATTTTTTAAATTTTACTTTTTTTTCATCTGGGCTGCAGCATTCCTGGCTAGGGCTCCCTGTGTACACACGACATCATCCAGCAGAAGTAGCACCATGCCTACTGCTGTCAGACCTGGCCAGGTTGTTATGGGTTTGTGTGGTGCGGTTTTCCTCGGTGGCAGGGGAGGGGGGCTGCAGAGGCGGCCCCTTTAAGAAGTTGCTGGAAGAATTCGCTGCCCCAAAATGTCGGACCCACCTCTAGGCGGGGAGTGACGGTGGTAGCGCCTCTGGGAAACATATTTAAGAAGGGGAACCGGTAGTGTGGGGTCGGGAAACCTGAGAGGAACTCGCTGCCGACACTGGAATCATGGAAGTGGAGGGGGAGGAGGACGAGCCTGAGGAGGCTGATGGCCCTGCAGCCCAGGGGGGTGAACGGTGGAGCGGAAGCTCCCGAAGGTGGCCGTAACCCCATGGTAAAAACCGCGCTGAAGCAGTGTGAGAAGGGAGAGCAGCCCGCGGAAAAGACCCGCGCCAGGGAAGTTTGTGAGGAACTGAAGCCCACGGAAAGGACCTGCGCCAGGGAAGTTCAGGAAGAATTGAAGCCCGCGGAAAAGACCCGCGCCAGGGAAGTTTGTGAGGAACTGCAGCCCGCGGAAAGGAACCACGTTGGAGCAGGGAACGAGAGAGGAATCTTCCCCCTGAGGAAAGAAGCGGCAACGACGATGTGTGGCGAGCTGACTCAACCCCCATCCCCGATTCCCCTGCGCCGCCGGGGGGAGGAGGTAGACAGCATCGGTAGTGAACTGAGCCGGGAAGGCGGGAGGGGTGGGGGGAGGTTGTTCTGATGTTTGGTTTCCCTTCCTAATACCCTTGTGTTTTGTTTCTGTTTTGATTTGTAGTAAATTAAATTGATTTTGTTTCTTCCCCAAGTTGAGCCTGTCTTTTGCCCGTGACCATAAGTGGGGAGTGATCCCTCCCAGTCCTTGTCTCGACCCACAAGCCTGCCTTTGTTTTTTTCTCCTCATCCCAACGTAGCCAGGCGAGGGGGTGGGGGGTGAGTGAGCGGCTTCGTGGTGCTTTGTTACCGACTGAGCTGACCTGAAACCACGACACAGGTCCATGTTGCGATGTATCTTCAGACTATTTCTAACAGTAGCCTGAGCCAGTGGGGATGCAGGTTTTTTGCCCGCACTAGGCTTTCAAGCAAGTATAGGAGCTTTATTACTTGCACCAAATCTACTCCCCTGTGTCTTTCCCATCCCTATTATTTGGGCTGGCTACATTAATACTACCGAATAGGCCTGTGTGGGATGGAGTCCTATTTTCTCTTTTTACTGTAGGCCTAATGGACTGCACCAGTACCTTCCATAGGCAGAGAGCTGTTGCGGAGTGAGAAGAGTGCATACACTTTCCGATACACTTGTAATCATTTGCAAGATCGCACTGCGGAGCAAGGCTTTCCCAGCTTCCTTAACATCCACAAGCCAGACCCTCGTCTGGAGTAACTTGGCAGTACTCCACGGAGTCAACGGAGCGCAGCCAAACTGCAGTAGCCGAGAGCTGGGCCCTGCATCTTGAAGTAAGTGAATTTGCTCAGCTAATTGCACGCAAGTGCTCCCTCTGAGCACCTGTAAATTGTTGAGTTTAATAGGGTGGCAGCTGTTGCCGGCTGCCTGGGTTCTTGCTGCCTTGGAAGTAGCTGTGAGATGAGAGCAGCAACTTGCAGTGTGATTATCTTTTTCTCCATTTCCCCTCAATTTCATTGTCATCTTCTTCTCTCTTAAGAGCGCTTAAAAGCATTTGTTGCTCCTTATAACACCCACAGGAGCTGTTGTGGAGTGCACTTTTTGTGCTTAAGGTTTCAAAGCCTAAAATCTCTGACTTTGAGAGGTTTGGAGAGTGGCTTAGTTTAAAGTCTGCTGCCATACAGACACCTGCAAAACACTGAACTTAAGCTGGCACAGCTGGAGGGAGGGATGGCTCATAATGATGGGTGGTTACATTGCTGCATTTCAGTGCCCTCCTCCTCCTGTGGGAACTGGAGTTTGTTTCTGACTGAGTGGGAAGTAGATGCCTGAATATTTGGATGCATCTGGCCTTTGGATTTGAGAGCTTGATGCCCGTAAGTGGTGTAATCACTTTTGTAAACTGTACTAGAAGGGACATAGAGTTGCTAGCAATGAATGAGAGAGATTTTTTTAGTTGCACAAGATGATAAAATCAGGGGCAAAATCAGAGCTTTCTGTGTGAGTTGCTGTAAATAACCCGTCTGTGCAGTGGAAGGAGTTTGGTACATCTGGCCATGGGATTTACCTGGCTGGAGTAACCCTCAATCTGCAGATGTCAAAGGAGCTGAAGCTCTTAATGCAGGTACCCCCATCAATTCTTGAAGTGCGTTGGGGGAAATCTTCCTTGTGATGCGTTACAGACAATAAGGGAGGACTCAGGCAGGAGATGTATTGCTCTGAAGCCTAGCTGGGCTTATCACAACCCCTTTACCACTCCTAAAGTAGGTAAGGATTGTTGGTTCTGCAGTTATAATGGTTGAGTTGCAGGAAACTTGGCTACCTCAGTTAAGAGTTGGGATGCTATGGACTTTCTAGTCTTTCTATTTTTGCAGGATAGAAACCTGTGTGTGTACCTGCAGTCCTCCAGCAAGCATTGCCTTCACATGTAGCTTCATCCTGCTCCGTCTCTTCTGTCCTAGGTTGCAAGGCATGGGTTGCTCCAGGCACATTTCCTTGTGTTGCAACTGCATCTGGGTGTGTGACCTATACATACAAATGAGTGTCAAGGTGTACAGGGAGATCCCTTGGTATAGCACTTTCACCCGTAGTCTTACTTTAGAAAAATTAACTTTTGTGTTAATGTGTTGCTGGTAACAGAGGAACTCCTTATCCCGAGCAGTCAGAGAAATCCTCAGGCAGGGAGGAATTGCTCCTCCCAGGAATAACCAGGCAGAGCAAGAACATACTCTCTCTGGTGTCAAAGCAGTGCCATGGCACGGCAAAATCCTCGGGGGTCATTGGAAGGGGGGAGGGAGGCCACATGCAAGGACTTGCCTTTGCAATTCTGTGGGTAGGATGTTCCCCTAGCAGGCTGTTGTGAAGCCTGCATGCCAGGCCCTGCTTTCCAGCACCATCAGGATTTTAAATTCAGCAGATGAAACAAAGTACAATAGATCTCATCCCCTGATCTAATACCAAAATAAGTTGGCAACCAAAGGAAATACCCAGGTGGGTAAGCTTTTGAAAACCTGGCTATTGGTTTTAGAATTAGATTACACCCCCACCCCCCGCCTCTTTGTTTATTCCTATACTTGCCAAGTGGCCAGGGACTCCTCTCTGTTACTGACCACAGATTGCCTTTCTTTGGCTTCAAAAGGGGAATAAGTTTAACCAGTATGGTAATAAAAGCACAAGGCCTGTCATGATTAATAGTCACATAAAATCATGTGTGAAGAACATTCAGTTATAGCTGTCCTCAGGAGAGGAGAGTTTCCCAAACGTCTTAACAGAAAAAAGGAAAAGGGACAATTTTCCTTTCTCCCCAACTACTGTTTGGATCAGCTGAACTGTGCTTGGTTATTTACAGAAATGTGGGCAGCCCAGGTTAGGGACACATCAGATACTAGCCCACCAGCTGAGACCCCCAGAACCAGGCTCGTAGTTGATGTAGATCCGAGAAAGCCAACTTGCCTGAACTGCAGATCTGGCCTCGTTGCTGTCCTTTACTTTTTGACTTCAAATCTGGAGTTGGCTTTGGCATCAGTTGGCCAGAGTGAGAGGTGCCACTTAAAGCAGACCCAGGAGACAAGAGTCACTTTGCACACAGGCAAACAGTACCTGGTAAGGAATACTGCTGCCCACAGAAAGACTTTGAGGGGGAACTGGCAGTGAAAGGGTGAAAAAAAATGTTTGTGAAACCTTTAGAAAAAGTTTGGCTTCTGCTAAAACTTGGAGTGTCACTCCGCTGGGAGCTCATCTAGCCAAGGGGCCGTTTGCTGTTTGAGATCATTAATAGCGAGCTCAATTTCTTCCAGTGTGATTGGCTGAGTCAATATATTCCTATTAATTTGACTGAGCTCGGAGACAGAGAGGAAATATAAAAACCTCTTCAAGTTGCTGGTACCTTCTGGGATCTCAGGCATATAGAGGTCTTGAGAAATCTTGACAAATTTGGACTTGGGGGTACATTTTCTAAGTGGTTCACAGAGGTTTAGCTGCATGTTAATGGGCAGTGTTCAGGTAAAACATCGCAGAATGGTTTCAGCACAAACCCTGTGGTGTCTGGTCCTGGTTTTTAGAGGGAGTGATACTATCTTCAGGAATAATCTAGTCTTTTCTTTGGGCTTCCAGAGATTTTGCTGATATTCTTCCCAATTTTTACAGTGTAAATTAAATTTGTTTGGATGTTTATAGCCCAGATCAGCAGCTTCTGTAAGCTATATAGCCCAAATAATAGTAGTGAGATCTACTGAAAAGTCACTGGGCTGTAACCAAGGAGTAGCTGCCCCAGCCTGCTTCCTTCCCCTGTGTTTCATCGAGTGGTTAGGAGCACTCGTCCATTCACTAAGCTCTTTGCTTTGCCTGCGATGATTTAAACCCACCCTAAAAAAAGCACTTGAATTAACAGTGCAGGAAGGTGAAGAATGATCCTTCTGTTTTCTGTATCATTGTGTACTTTGGCACCTGCCTCTTGCTGCCCCCTGGAGCAAAGTGAGACTTTGGAATTGCTGGATGAAAACAAAATATTTCCCCACTTTATCTGTCTCTGGGTTTAACATGGAATTCTGTCCCAGTTGAACTTCACGGTAATATCCCTGTCCGTTTCCACAAAGCCTTGAGCATACCAGCTTAAAAGTGATTTGTATCTATTGTTCATCCAGGTGCCTTCATGCCTGGCTATGAAAGTGTAGAAAGCCCCAAAACATAGTTCCTGTCCAGAGAGCTGCTCTCCATGCCTAAGATGCCAGGCAAGGAGCGGATTCAGGTGCAGGCACATAAACAGCCAAAAGAGAGGTAATACCAGGAGGCACGTGGCACAGCAGCCTCAACACATGGGCTACTTTGTTATCACCAAGGGTGTCCTGAAATGATGTGTGTGCAAGAAACCGGTGCATCAGGGTAGAAAGCAGTTCAAGCATGCGTGATACAGCATTTATACTGCATGTAAAAGAGCTGAGATGTACAGGGTTTAGCTGTCTACCATGAGGAACTAGCTACAGAGAGGACAATCCTTCACTGATAGAAGACAGCCGTATAGTTTGTGTGTGTGTGTGTGTGATTCAGTGAATCAGCAGTGCGCAACAATTTGCCTTAATGTGAAACATGTACCTTGATCAGCAAATTATATGCTCGCACATTAAATTATGCACTGTGATCTCTGAGGTGTATTAAATATTGAAATCGGAGCTTTTATCATTAATGGAAACCTAATGAACAACAACGACATTATGCGCCTCAGTTGACTTTTGTCAGAAGCAACCCATTGTAGTTGGAAGGTGACTTTTCTGAGTCTCTGGTGGTAATATGCCAATTATTTCAGTTCTCAACACTCCTAGAGGCTCCAAATGCCTACCACGGATGTTTTACCTCAGACTGTATGGAGTAGGACACTCAGTATGTAGATAAAAGCCATTTTGAATGGACTGGAGGAAAGAGAGACCAGTTTTTACCATGCAGATTTATAGCTAAAGGCATTCTACCAGCTTCTGTATTTTAGCTTCTTTCATCCTATGAGGTGGCTTTTAGGATGTGCAGTTTCTTTGGACTTTGGATAATAAAAGCACAAGGTGATGCCTTCACCTACAGTTAATGTGTAGGTGCCTAAATTAGAATATATACATATGCAATGCAAAAAGTGCCTGAGGATGACTTTAGGTAATTCCATCTCTGCAATGTTTATTATTGCGATTATTGAGCCATCAGAAATCCCAGTCAAGATCAAGGTCCCTTTATAGCAGACTGCCTCTCCCATCCTTGCTCTACAGTTTAAACAGAGGGGTAGGAAAGTGGTGTGACTTTTTCAAGGTCACTCAATTTGTCAGTGACAGACCGGGAGCTAAATGGGAATTTTCTGCTGTTTGGTTTGCATTGCAGTACAGGTGTTGAATTGCAGGTCATATGTATTTATGTCTGAGTTAGCTTTTAACTAGCAGTATGGGCTTCATCTACTATAAAGAGTGTTTGGGTGGGCTTGTTGAAGCCCATGTCACTGCTATGCCTATACATACTGTCCTTTCAAAGTATCTCAGTATGTCCACATCATCCTCTTTTGCACCATGAAGCCTTGCACCGATAAAGCTGGAGGCTTTACAAAATGCTCTCCCTGATGAACTAACTTGCTTGCTTTCTGCTTAGGCGGGTAAGTTGAAGCCAGATTTGGATGCAACTGTAATTATGCACGACATGGCAGATGTCGCGGGCTCACAGCTTGATGAACAGCAAGCTCCAGTTTCTGGTCTCTGTTCCTCAGCTGGTGTATTGGCTGCGTAGCTAGTTCCCTCCCAGGTGCAATTTGATTAGTAACAAGTGGAGCCATTTCTCTCCCACTTATCTGCTTGGACTTGTGGAGCAGAAGTGGCGTCAAGAAGGTGATGGGCACTGTTCACCCCCATGTAACCAACAGTGTCAGCTAGCGGGTCCCTGCCTAGTTGGTGTGTGCCTGTTGGGTGAAATTGGGTGTGGACTTCCCTGGGAGGCCGTATGCATGCACTGACCTTGCCTACAAACACAAAGTCCAGCCTGCTGCTGGATGAAACCATTTGCAGGGCTTAGAGATGTCTCGCTTTTACACCCTTCTCCATTGCTGCACACTATTAGACTCCCTTGTCTTTTATGAAGGTCCTAAATTGCTACAGAAAACAGTATTGTTTTCTGCTGGCTTAACTATTGCATTCCTTAGGGCTTATTTTTCAATGCTACACTTTGCTGCCTGTTAAGTTAACTGGATTTTTATCTGCTGTGTCTCTGACTGTCTTCTGTAAAAGCCCATAGTAAGCCACAGCTTGCCCAGAGGAATATTGCAGGAGAGGAAAGGAAGAATTCAGGAACAATAATAATGCAGCTCTGGCAATACTACTGCAAAATAATACTACAAAAACATTTAGGCATGAAAGAGTGGTTCCCCCCCACAGATAGCTACTTACAGTACAAAAGATACAGCTCCCCAGGGACGTGCTACTGCTTGGAAGAGATTGCAGGTCTAGATTATCCTCTGTAGACATGCGTGCAGCTTACAGGTATCTTTGAGGTGTGCATTAATGGGGGTGGTATCTTCTATTCTTCATTGTTCCTGACCCCTTTGTCTCCAAATATTGGAGGAGAAATGGATTATATTCTATTACATTCCCTTGGGTATGATAATTGCCCTTGCCTGTGTTGAGGTAGGAATCTGCTTCCGCTTCCTCTCAGTCCCCAAACAACCATTGTTTGATGTTGGAACAGAACAGAGATGCATGAAGGCAGAGTCAGCTCAGCAGCCCCAAGCAGCATGGGTGAGCAGGGGGCAAACATTGTTCCCCACACACTGTCTTGTACAGGACAGCGCTGAAATGCAAAATGGGCATTTGATGCTCTAGCCTAGTGCTTTATCCCCCTCAATTCAAAGATACTGGGCTGTGCTCCTCCCTTGTTTGCTATAGTTTGCCTAAGGGCTTTGCTAACTTTACCCTGAAATATGTTCCTACAGACTGTTTATGCTATTCTGAGCCACTTAAAAAGCACTGCTAAAATGTTTGCGGTCCTTGTGTAGCAGCCGCTGGGCTCTTTATCCTACAGCACTAGCAAGGGCTGCTTTGGAGGGGAGTTCTGTGCAACGTGGGCCAAGGGCACTTACTGTGCCCACGCAGAGCTGATCTCACCAAGCCTGCCCCGTGACACAGAACAGACACAGAAACAGACTACCCTTTACAAGACTTGTTGAACCAGACGCAGGGATTTTGAGAGAGACATCTATATAGATTGTCAGGGTTTTGTAATAATTTGAATAGTTTGGAGTAGTAAGTTTTGAACGAAGGTATCCTGGCACTGCTTTGATAGCTGAAGTTTGCCGTGATGAAGCTAAGGGTGCTGCAGAGCTGTTTGTATCACTTCTATGGCTAAACGTGGCAGTAGATTTTAATTTTCTTTTATCAGAAGTTGATTGTGAGCTAAAGTTGAGGGGCAATGCAAGGAGGAGGCAGCTTGCAGAGAGGTGATGGTGACACACAACTGTTGGTTGCTCTACAGCGTGTGTTCGGTCATCAGCTGGGTGATTAATGTGATGGGGAATAAAAGATTGATTCTGGTACCGTGAAATTTAGGAAACAGAAGTATAACTGAACATCTTGTCTTACTTTTACAGGAGTGTGAAGGATTCATTACTTTGCAGAGCAAATAATATATTATTTCACGCAACAAGTAATAAATGATGAGGCGAGAGAGAAAGATCTTGAAATACCAATGGACTGTGTTCATGGTCAAATTGCATCACATGGAAGAAGAGACAGAAATCAGCGCAGGAGTTTCAGGAACACTCAAGTAAACAAAAACTCAGTGGCGGGATACAACCAAGGTAGTCCTAACCCAAGGCCAGATCTCAAATTAATGTTCCTAGCAATGTAGAGGGGCTGTCATATTTTATTCTATTCTGCTTCTGATAGAAGAGCAAGAATTACTGCAGGAAGGAAAGGGCAATTTATATTGCCAAACGCAATCTCTCAAGTACTAGGAGTGAGACCTAAATCCTAAGATTTCTTCTTTGGTTTTGTATATTTAACAGCTTCTAATCTTTTAGCAGTGGCTTGGTTTGTGTGTTTCAGGTTTTAATTGCAGCTCTCTTACTTACAAAAAAGATTAAAAAAGAAAACTGAAATGATCTGGTAATCATGAAAGTTAAGGTTTCATAAAATAAATATTGAGAGTCCTGCAATGCAATGGTGATACTTGTTCATTGTGAGGGTACTGTTTCAGCTCAAAGAAATAATGAGGATGACACTGTGGCTGAGCACACGCTGTTGAAACCTTGAGCATAGAAGACTTTCATGCGCCTGACATATAGGGCCAGGAAAGTGCCTTTCCATGGTGTAAAGGGACTGTAATTGCATTTAAGCAAGTTAAAATATTTATTCAGCAGGTGTGTGCCTTCAGATACCAAACTGCTTTCTGGAAAGGAGCAATTGATAGCTGATAATATTCCAAATGGTTATTTTCAAATATAATCTCTGGCTATTCAAGAGCCAGATGTGCATTACTTTAGCAATACCCTGACAGACCAGGTTGCCTTTTTACTTGCAGAATGTGGCTGGTAACAGACGGTGTCCAGTTAAGCTGAGTTGTCCATTCCCATCCTGTCATCTCCAACTTGATAATTGTGATAATAAGATACCTTCTAACTTTAAATAGCCTGGGACTCTGTATCTCATCATGCATTTCCTGCCATTCAGCCTGCTCTTGGACAAAGTATTCTGCATCTTTAATGCTGAAGAAATCTTACTCCTATTACATCTTGAGGCTGTTAATAAGAAATATTGGCGTAAGATTTTTCTATTTATTCCAGATGTTTTGTTGTAAAGATGCCTTCTTTCTTCAATAAAAGAAAAAGCAGTAATAGGTGACAAACAAAACATTCAGGTGACAGAGCTGTGTTTAATCCACTGTTTTCATTTTTGTGAAAAGCTCTATGATTGTATGAATGCTGGGATTATGGGAATGCAATGAAAGCCCAGGATACCTCAGGAAATAAAAGCTACTTTTCTCTCTGCAGATCAAATTCATTCATGAGCCAGCTGGGAGAGGACGCTCTGCCCTTGGACTTGCTGCCGTATGGAGGACATCAAGCTGGCCAGACTCCAGCTAAGACAAAAATTGTTGATTTGAGAGCTTTGTTCTGAAGCACCTTATAAGATATGGATGTTATGCCTTCCCCTGACACTGAGGCTTGTAAGTCAATTTGGTGCCTTGAAAATCACGCTGATCTGTCATAATACAAGTGTAGCAACAATCTGAGAACATGGGATGCCCCTGTCTTGTCTCACCCTTGACTTTAGAGGGAGCCTAGGCAGATGTCTGAGGGTCAGCATCTGATTTTTAGATGCAAGAACCTAGATAATTTTGAAAACTCGCCTGCGTGTCCAGTTGCACCGCTGAAAGCTAGACATCGGGTAGACTGACCCAAAACAGCTCAGGAAGGCTGCAAAGATCTGAACGTGCTCTCACCTGGGTGCCAATTCAATCTCTTCACCTTATGGAAGAATTATCAACTGTATTTATTTTTTACTGAAAAGTTCTACTCTTCTAAATTACTGAAAAGGGAGCAGAATACTCACCACCCATCAAAGTGAGTCCTATCCCAAAACACGCTGGTGGCAGGTTACATGCTTTTAGTATTTTGTTTCAACTTCTTTCTACCTTCTTCACTCCACACCCTGGGTGTAGCCACATGCCCCTCTTGCACGGTGGGCCCACCCCCATCTTGTGGCCAGGCTTTGTGACTGTTCCCATTGACTTGATGACAAACTGGTGTTTTCATACCAAACGTGGTAGAACAGGAAATTCTTCTGCTTTACACTGGTAAGAAGCACCATGTGTGTTTTGCACCATATTGCAACTCGAAAGGGGTAGTTGAACTGACTGATTGAGCTTCTCTTCGTGCTACTGATGATGATGATCTCTTTGTCCTTGAAATCTAGGACTGTTTCCTTGAAACTTTTAAATAAGAGCTGCTACAAGCTTGGCATGTTGGCATTAATTTAGTCTCCACACAGGAACAACCTTTACAGACTTGCATAAAACACCAGTTGGAGCTGCCCCTAATACAAGTCTAGTAATTCTGCCTTGGGAGAGAAGAAATAATGAAAAACCTGTGCTCCTGAATCCTTTCCCTGCCTCTGTCCTATGATACGAATGTATTGCTGAGGTCCACAGAGCTGGGGCTGTGAGTCACCACAAATTCCCCAGCTGGGGCACTAGTTTTGAATGGCTCCACTTCCCTCTGAGCTGTCATTTGCACTCAGCCCTTGCTCTACTAAGCTCACCTTAATTTCCCAATGTTCAGTGACCATGTTTCTACTTCACATCCGACAGGTGCTTTCCGGTTGGCCTTCTCCCAACTGGATAAAGGCTATTTTTGACCATCGTGCCCTTTTTGTCCCTGGGCACTGTATTTTGAGGAAGGAACAGTCACCCGTTTTGATAGAAACTCACCCATTTTCCACAGTGTGTAATTCAAGGCAAGCCTTCAATGCTGTCACTATAAAGAAATGCGTCATCCTCTTTGTGTGTGAAACGGTGTCTGGGGCTGTCCGCGCAGCCATCACTTGCAGTGGTGTGTGGAACGAGCAGGCCATGACATGGTCTTTCTAGGAAATGCTACAGCCAATTATAAAACTGATGGAAGTAAGGATATTTTTTTTTTTTTCTAGGCTACAGAATACACAGAAATAAATACCCAGGCTCTGTAGCTGCAAGTAAGCCCTAGGGCAAGGTCAAACGCAAACATTTTGGTGACTTTTTGGATAACCTGTATAACCTGTAATGGCCTTTTCTGCCTTCCAGCAGTAAGTCATCAGGCTTCTGGTCGGGTTATTGGGTTATGCTTAGAGCTCACGTTATTTCTTCCCTTAGGCTAGATACTATGCTTTGTGGTTATTCCACTATAAAGGTCAAGCTGCTGAGCCATTAAGTGCATCCCTCCTTTTCCTGTATTACCTGTTTTCTCTTCTAGGTCTGCTTCCTCATTTGGAGTTTGTGCCTTCCTTGTGTAGTTACAATGTGTATACATCAAAAGCAGGTTAAACACCTTAATGCACTCTCATTCTGTCTATTTTTTTCCTCTGGTTTCACAGACCGTTTCCTGTTTTTCATATTGATATGCTCAGGAAGGCATTCTTTGTCAGGAAGCAAATTAAATTGAGTGGCAACGCTTGACACCAAGTTTATGGGTAATCAGTGATTAAGTTACCTCTGAGAAGCATTTGGCTCTTAAAGAGAGAAACGGTATATCCTAAATATGCTCTAGTCTACTTCAAGGTTTTTTGATGGGGGGGAGAGTTACAGGGTCATGGTTAATACCTTATGATTAGCTCAAAGTCTTTCAAAGAACAGGATCTCAGCAGGAGCAGAGGCAATACTGCAGGAAATACAATTATTGTGCTAGTTTGGGGACTTCAGGGGAGGTGGTTTGTTTGGGGCTTTTTTTTTCTTTTTTTTCTTTTTTATTCTTTTTTGAGGGGGGGGACATAAAGGATGGAAACCTACAGTTAACGTCGCATGTGGGAGATGATGCTATCGGGATCTTGGAGTAACTTTGGCATCACCCAGCATGGCCAAGGCATAGTCAAGAACTGTCAGCCAGGCTATGGTCATTATCCACATATGGCCAGCCAGTCACTTTGTGAGGACAGCTTTGTTTTCTGTAACGTGGGCGGGTTAACATTAATCAAGTAACGAGGGTTTTATTAGGGGGTTTATATGTTTTCCTATGTTCTGTGAAAATTATATGTGGAGATCATCCTTGTCTTTTCCTGCAGTCTGGCCAGGGTAAAAGGAGAAAAGCTATTAAACTATTTCCTATACACCTTTCCGGCTCATCAAGGCAGAATCATGTGTATAGTACTGAACTTCCAACCTTTTATCTCATGATTAGCCATAGCAGGATTGCTTGTACCTCCATTTTCTATTCAAAGGTTCACAATTTTAAGACCAAATAGCTGAATTTCTTCTGCCTTGATTCCTGATTCTGCAAACAGTTCTTCTCAGAAGGGGATTTTTTGCAGGTCAGGTGCTTGATCTGCTTTTCTACCTTTTAGTGTAACCCTGAAAACTGCCTTGATGATTATGGCCTTGTGGTACAGCAAAGCACAGCAAGTGGGGTTGCTTTTAGGTTGTTTGTTGCCTTGGTTTTTAGTTTGGCTCATCCTCTAGAAGCTACTAGCCCAAATTGGTTTGGGAATTGCCAAAAGACTGCTTTAAGTGCTCTAAGCACCAAATTTCACTCCAGCAAAACTCTTAGGCATAGTTTAACTTTGAACATGTTCTTCAGTTTCCTTCACGCAAAATGGACTTTTGGGAACTCCTGAGGTTTTTATTCAACTCCAGCCACATTTTGGGGCCAGCAGCACACCTGGAAGCAGTGTGTTTAGCTATGCACAGCAACGCTGGGCCATATTTTCTTTCCCTGAAGATGGGGACTGGGACACAATTTTAGCTAGAAGGTGTGTTACTCTTGCAGGCTGTCCACAGTAGTTAGGATTGAAGGGTGCTCTTCCCCCTAACTGTGCTGTTTATTGGCAGTGCTGCTAATGCTGCTGTCTCCAGCTCACCACTGAATGAATTAGAGGAGCTTGGAAATGGTTTATGTCCACTTGGACAGCAGTTCTGAGATGAGAAAGAAAGGAAACATGCAGTTGCAGAGCAGTTGCTTTGCACAGAGATGAAAAAGCTGCTGCAGACTGTTCCGCCCAGGATGGGACATGGCAGTCTGAAAAAGCAGAAATAAAAGTATTCTGGGACTTGGTTTCATTTCAGCTGGTGCCAAAAACAGTATTTGGATGTGTCTGAGCGATAACAGGTCTTATATTCCTGCAGAAGGCATTGGAGTGAGCTATTTGGAAATGCATGCTTCTTTTGCTTTCCTTAATAACAAGAGTCAGGCCGCAGCATCTCTCCATGCCTCATTTTCTCACAAAATAAAGGGGAGGCAATACTATTTATTGCATTAATGTGGTCTTTGGGGTTGGATATACCCCCCTGCTGATCATGTGGCAGTTTCTCTGTAGGTAATAGAGACAGAAGAACCTCCAGGGAGCAAATGAGCCCAGCTGAGATTTGAATTGCTCTCTGGAGTTTCATCTCCGTCCAGTGGCTAGAGAAGCAGTTAAGACACCTGCACATCCCTTTAAGGCATCTTGATTAAATGCCTGCAGGACAGTGGAATGAATCAAGATCTTGAGAGCTACAGATGTTACTGAATTTACACCACCTGAAATATTTTCACTGGGTATGCAGGAATTTTGCAAGTGTAATATGCAAAAGACCTTTTTCTTGGAGGCACATGGAAAGAGTGCCACCTGCATGGTTAATCCCTCCTAGTACCCTGGCACTTCTGGAGGTTTATGCTAAAATCGTCATAAAGAAGAGAATTTTTTCTATTAACATGCAACCATCATTGCTTTTCCAAGTGCTAGGTGTCATTTGGGGTCAGTAGACTGCTCTTCTGCTTCAAACTTGGAGACAATTGTGACTGACCTCATGCAAAAGTAGGGCTGGGGTATTAGAAATCATAATTCATAATTAAGCAGTGCCCTGAGCACAGCAGTTAATTAAAAGGTGTTTTTATTGGAGGGGTGTTTGTTATTGTTGTTTTGGCTTTTTGTTCAAAGAGTCTGAATTCTATTTCTTTTTGGAAGGCTTGCCTAAGCACTTTCTAACCATTATAATGTCATTATATATGGGCTTCATTACATTAGAGACATTAGGGGAGATTAAAAAGGATCTATTGGAGGCATTGGCTGAAAAAGAAAGGATAAAGACTAGTTGCAGTTTGAGCTTTTATTATGTGGCTTGAAACAAATGCTGAAATATTGTATTTAAGCTAAGTGTGTTTGTTGGAGGGAAAGCAAAGCAGCAAATACCACTCTCACCATTAAAGAAAGAAATCACAATGGCTGGGAACAGTGTGTTAATTAGCAAACTAATTTCCTTGTACTTTAAGTGCATAACAAGTTTTAAATGCCTTCCGAATGGCTTGATATCAGTTGCGTTTTGTTCTTTGAATGTAATTGTTTCCATGGCAATGCCGAGTTCTGCTGTACATGGATTATGTCTGTAAAGCCCTCCAGTCATTTATGGGAAGTCTGTGTTAGCCTAGCAGCTGACCTGTATTCAGGTTATATTTTACTTTTGTTGCTGTTGTTTTACAAGCAAATGAACAAAAAAAAAGTCACTGGAAATGGGCCAGATCCTCAGTCCATCCCATTTGGCTTTATTTCAGTGATTCTAGTAGAGCTGTGCTGCATTACATCCACCCCTGTTCTTTTGAATATCTTCTTTGTGTATGCAGGAAAAAGGGCCACAAATGTCATCTCCGTGCTATTATAGGCCATCGTTCAGGTCACTTTTAATTTGCTGCCTAGTGAGATGCTATCAAGTAAGCTGTTATTCCTCAGGAGAGCAAGTAACATCAGGGCATTGCTGAGGGCTGCCAGCCACTGCTGGGCAGCTGGAAAGGGCCAAGAGGGGACTGTTGCCTTTGTGGGGCAGTAGTCGCCAATTGTAGGGTGACCTCAGTGTTCCTGTTAGTGCGAGGGAAAAAGTTGTACAGGAAAAGGGCTAACCCACCAACTTCTCTGGGCTCCTTTTGAGCGAAGAAGCAGCACATCCCCTTTTCTCTGCCAGCTATGCCTGTTCTCCTCGACTTTTACATGGGGTGCTGTAATTACACCTTGCTCAGAATCCCTTTACCTTTTCCCTTGCTCATTAGATCTTTTTTTTTTCTTCTGGTATCAGAAAGAAGTCTGTGTTCAGGAATTCACTAGAAGCCCATGCCTTTCAGCTTGGCATTTGTTGGATTTCCCCTCTCCCCATTTTCTAACAATCATGAAGTTCAGTGTTACAAAATACACTGTCTACTTCAGGAAGAAGGGCCAAATACCTACATTAAGATATTGAAGGGCTGAGTTCAAGTCCTAGCTCTGGCACAAGCTACTTCTCTAGCCTTGGGTGGATTAGGTAGTCTCATAGCCTTGGTTCCCATTGTGTATACCATTAATTTTTCATTCCCATCACCATTTATCAGTCCTTTCTATTCCAAGAGGACTGATTGTTTACTACTCTGTGTTGATGCAGCACTTAGTAGAAAGGAGCTGGAGATCTTAAAACTGTGGCTCTCACCAGGAAAAAAATATTTTGTATTGGCATTTCATTTACTCATTTCATAATTTACAGGCTTCATGTAAGACTCAGTCTCCCAAAACTGCCACCAACTGGACACTATGGTGTCTACCATATTTTGGCATTCTCTTTTTCATTTACAAATGTGAGGAGGTTGGATTCATCGGTTTGTTTATATAGTTATAAAAGATTAAATAGAAGAAATACATAGCCAACTCAGGGAGCAAATGGAAACATTTATACAGAAGGCTCAGCAGTTTCTAGTTTAGTGCGTGTTTTTTCTTTTCCTTTGTTTGCTCAAGACAAAGACATCAAACAAAATCCTGACCTTGAAGAAAGACTGATGTGTGTGACACAGCATTCAGGAGAAATGTGCCCTCTAAAAACAGCGTTGCATAAATGCTTGTGTCAGAGTGGAATTAAACTCTTATTTGAGAGAGGAGGAGAAAACAAAAAACTCAATTTTACCTTTGTACCGTGTCGCTCCCACACCAGGGTGCCTCCTTACATCAATAGTCTTTAATCTTTATTTGCATTCAGTTGTTCTTTGTGTAGTGTGTGTATTTGTCTTTCACGGTGCTTATATTTATGACTCAGTTCTACTTAAGATGAGGCATACAGATATAGTGAGGCCAGTCCTTGCCCTCAAGCATCTGCTAATGATAAGACAAAATAGAGGGGAACCAAAGTAAAAGTTATCTCTGTTTTACATGTAGAAAACTAAACTAGGGAGAGATTGAGTGATTTGCCCGAGGTCCCGTAGGAAAATCATCCAAAGATGGGAAGCCAGCGTTCATGCACTGGGTAGACTGCACTATCACGATTTGTAGCTAAATATTTTACATACTGGAGATAGGCAGGCAGTGGTGTCCAGGCACTAAACTGCTAGAAAGGTACTTATGCTTCAGTGACATAAATGTGAGGTAGAGCCAGAGGGCCTTTTTCACCTTCTGCCATGTATTGTCCAGGCATTGAGTTTGAAGCCAGTCACAAGAGTTCCTGCAATGCCTGAACACACAGCACTCTGTAACAGAGTGGGTGAGTAATTTGCAGCAAGCAAGAAATCTAGCAAACAGCTCTTCCCTTCATGCTTGGGTAAAATATTGATCATCTCTAAAATATGAGGCAGCACCCAGATATTCCCCAAAGGATGTCCCCTGGGGGTATTTCAGGGCATTTCTCCCTGACTCTGGAATTCTCTCTGAAAATGCTCAACCTGGAATCAAAAAAGGCTCCATTCTGGGAAGAGACCTGACTTTCATAATTTCTGCTAGCTGGGAGCGTAAAAAAGTTTTACAAGCAAAGAAATTGAAGAAACCCTTGGTTTAAGAGCTGTTTTTATGGCGAGACTCTAGTTAACTATGCTTAGTGTAAAGACAAATGAGAGCTAGCATTGTCTAAGACCATCACTCTGGTCTCTCTAACTCAACACTAGCCAGGTTATGTTAGCTCTTGTAATACCTGGCCCTGGGAAGTGTTAATGGGCTGACAGCCAGTGAAGAGCTGTTAGGAAAAAGGATTTTTAGTTCAGCAGTCAAAATGGTTGTTTTGTTCTTTTAGGAGAATGGAGAGGAAAAAAATAGAAAAAAAAAAAATTATATTGACCTAAACATTTAATTTGTTCTATTTTTTAATGCTTTTGCTTTTTAATTATTTCAATTTTTAAAAGAAATTTTGCTCCAAAATGAGAAGTTGAGCACCTTTATCTAAAAAAAAAAGGGTAAGACAATATTTCACATGTAGAATTTACATCTTCTCTCTCCTCCTCTCCATACTGTTTTTTAGCCATAGCTACCTGCCCTGTTTGACCCAAACAGTTTCAGTTGCATAAAAGTAGATTTTTGATATCATACTGCTCGGAGAAATTTTTGCAGCATCATCCCTGGCCATACTTTAGCTTGAGAAAAGCCGAGTGCTCTGTTTCCATCAGACTCTTCCTCTCTCCATGCCATCAGCCTGGGGCCCCCTTCTCCCTGAAGCTGCCACCAGTACAGTATGTGAGTTTGGGTTCATTTCACTGTTACCATGATCCAGAGCCAAGAGCAGGCAGAGTAAAGCTCCAGGATAAAAAAACTTCAAGCACTGCATTTTTCTCAATAGCTTATCCCACTGAGGCTGTGCCCTGTCCCAGCTTGGTCTTCCCCTTCAGCTAGGCCAGGTACCAGCCTTTTCATGCCTCCCTCTACCTTGGCCTCACTCAGTTAAGAGACATTGCCTCTTGCTGCTCCAGATGTGTCCCTGAGGCTATAGCCCTACTGTGGAGTGAGTTAGTCTGCAAGGCATCTAATTTCATGTACTAACCTGTGGTGGTTCATTCAGCATGGTCTTTTCTTTCTCATCTTTCCTGCAGGTAAGAGTGAGAAGTCCCAGCGTTTGCTTCTCCGTTGCTCCCTGTGGGGTTCACCCGTTCAGCCTTCTCTCTACCAATGGCAATAAGGAGCTGTCAGGTAACCTAATGATGTGTAAGTCATTACGACATCTGCACCTCACCTCCAGTAGATTAAAGAAGCCTTAAAGTTTAAGATACCTTTCTCCTGAGTTAGTACGTTAATACTTCTGCCTGGCTGTGTCAAAGCCTTCTGGCACTCCAGCATCCTGCAGAACAAGCACGTTAGCACAGGGGGATGCTGGCACTATTCGTGAGTACTTAGACATAGGAAAGGTATAAAGAAGTCAGTTCCTAGGTCTTTCTGCCCACTGCAAGGGTGTTTCCTTCCACTCCTTCACCCCCTTGCTTGGCCAGAAGAAAATCAACATTCACTCACTGGGCTGCACTCTCACTCCTGCACACACTCCTGTGCACAGTCACATGCATATGCAGCCATTCTTATGTGTAATGTGCATATATGCACAGTCGCTTGCACGCACATACTGTTTCATGCACACCTGGTGTAAATTTCTTGTTGGGGGTGTTTTTCTGGACTTTGGGATTCTTCAGAGGTTTATCTCTCGTTGTGACTTGGAGCCTGTTAAGGTACTGAAGACGTAATGCATTTTTTTCACTGAAAGGGATGCTAACCATATCACCCAGTCCTCTATTGCACCCACGCTCTCGTAAAGCTGGAGGAACCAAATAGCCTACAGACTCCTTCACTAATGATCTGCTTGATGAATCCCACTCTAAAAGGACCTGTTTTCTTTCAGAAAACATTGGGCGCTCTGTTCCCAGCAGGATGTTTTGGGCTCTGCAACTAAAGAAATTTTAGATTTACAGGGAGAAACAGAGTTAAGATATTTAGAAATTCAGGAGAAGAAAAATTGAAGTCAAACTTGTACCATGTAACATGGAACATTTCAAGCTCCTGATAGTGATGACCTGAGGTATTAATGTATGAGGGACTGTGATGAGTTGGGAGCATCTATTCTAAATCCCTTTGAGTTTTAATCTGGGGCAGATGAGAAGGGGAAAAAAAAGGAGAGGATTTAAAAATAGCTGTGTGCCTTCTATAGCCAATTCACTCTGCAGGAAATCTGAACAATATTCAGGAAATACTCTAACTCCCAGAAAAGCCTGTTGTTTCTAAGCAGAGCCAATCTGGTCTTATCCACGCTGAGGAGCAAATGGGATTGACAAGCATGTAACAGAATTGAGACAGAAAGTGTGAAACTGTGTTTGAAAGCAGAGAGAAGCTTAGAGACAACCTTAGTTTCCATGTGATTGAGAAAAGAGGAGGGGGGGGGTCCTTAAAGGAATCGGGTCTGCATTTGGAAAAGGCAGTGGGCACCTGAGAGGGCCTATAGAAAATCGAACTAAAAGCTAGACTTTCATGCAAAATAACAAAAAGTTATTGCATATAATTAAATAGAGCATGGCTGGCTTGGTGGAGCTGAGCAAAAGCCATCGGCATGGCAGCAAGTGTCATCCACTTTGCATCCCTTACATGAATGAGTACATGAGGGCTAGGAGCCAGAGCAGAGCCACATGAGCAGTGGGAGGAAAGTCCCGCCAGCTGAACACAACCCTCATGAAATAACTGTCTGGCTGAACAGTCAAATTCATCACTGACTTGAGGCAGGACATTACTCAAATGAAAATTGAAGGTTTAGTTTCCAAAACCGCTTTGCATGGCAGTGGGACTTTGTCAACGCACATGCATTTCACTACAATAGCACTGACATTTATGGCTCTGGGTTTGGAGGATTTTTTTGTGGGTTGGGTGGTTTGTTTGTTTTTAAAAACTAGAACAAAATTTGCATGTTTACTTGTCCTGTAGGGTGGGAATTTTGTCAGTCTGAGGCAAAGCTGTACATGCTTTTTAGGCGGTTTTTGTGATTTCTAGGGAAGGAAAAAGCCACCTCTGTTATGAAGCTCTCCCTTCTGTCAGCAAAGGGGAATGGGTTTGGCTTTCAGGTAACTTTCAGACACCTAAATACCATTCAAGGAAAGTTTCCTAGAAAGAGATGGAAAAATTGGGTAGGTTTTGTCAGAAATTAGTAGTTTGGTCCCTTTCAAGCAGCTCTGCTGCACTGAAGAATGTCTATGTGGTAACACAAGGCTGTGCCTGCAGAGCTGGTCATGCCTGAGCTATGGCCAGAACTGCAGCATCTGCTCAGGCCCAGACAACACCCGTGCAGGGTTTTTTAGAGGTGAAAGACGAATTTTCAAGGCTATGACCTGCTCCTTCATTCCTTCTATCATCCCCAAGGCTAAAAATACCACCTGTAACTTTGCACACTTTCCTAGACAAATGCCACCCATGGTCCGGCACCCCAAAACATGCCCTATTCTTCCTGCTGGGCATCTCTTTCTGTTCAAGATTTAACAGCTAGTATTGGGAAGCAGAAAAAAACTTGGCTAAACAGAAAGGGTTTGCGTGCAGAGCAGCTGCTTTCATGAATGAGATAAGTACCTGCAAAATTCTGCCGTGTGAGCATGTAACCTGCTCACTGCTCAGAACTATTGAAATAGTGGTGATTTGTGAAAATCCTGCAAAGTGTGTCATCAGTCTTTCCTCAGCTAAAAAAACTCAAAAGGGTTTGTTATTTTTTCATTTGGTTATTCTCTTGATTTAAGTGCTCTCAGCCATCTGTTGAGGGCACAAAAAGACAGAACCAAGTAATTAAGCAGACCAATTGTACTCCACAAATAATAAATAATTGAGATGAAGTGTTTAGAAACAGTTCGTAGGCTAAAAGTAATTTTTCATGACTAGTGAGTGCTTGTGAAATACATATGCACTTGTGAGAGAAAGGGTAGCTCATGAATAATATGCAAACCAGAAATAATGGATCAAATCTGGAAAAGGATCTTTTGGGACTTTTCTCACCTTGCTGTGTTGGTCTAAAAGTCTAACTAGACCTGTAGGGACTCTCAAGTAGTCAGCAGAGAGGTCTGTACATTTAGTAAATGAGTTGTCTCTCACTTTGGAGATGCTGTCCTTTCCCATTGCTCCTGGAAGGAGCACACACCCCAGGGTTATTCAAGACCTTGTACTTCAAACAGGGTAAAGTCAGGGGAATAAGTGCTGCTCACAGAGTGAATTCCCAGCTCCATTACAATCAAAGGCAGTTTTGCCTTTGTTCAGAATTTTTTGAATGAGAGTCTTCCCACTTAAGAAGCAACATCCCCCAGAAACTTAGAATAAACGTACAAAATTATAGAGTAGGTTGTGTGCTAAACCTTATGTTTAGAAACAAGCAAAAAGGGCAGCAGATAGCCAATATTTCTATGCCTTCCCAAAAGCCTCTTCCCCGCCCCAGTGGGTGATATTATTGAAACTGGCATAATCCACAACCTAGAACAGACTTTTTAAGTGGAGTGGTTGAAATCAAAGGGTATCTAGATTTTGGGGGGTTGTTTTGTTTTGTTTTGTTTTTAATAGTGCTCTTTGCTAGAGCAAGCCATAGTGTCACCCAGGTTTGCCAGAGTGGATATTAAATATGGTATTTGAAGTGGGCCTCTGCATAGCAACACTGCTGTGAGCTTGTCCAGAATGTCCTAGTAACACTGGCTGAGACTCTTTCTTAGAAAACTTAGCCATCCTTAGGTTCCTGGCAGCTGGTAATATCCTCCCTGTTCACTGTATGGAAGGGGCATGGCAATAGTTTGTGGAGGACTAACAAACCAGCACTGTGTAGGGAACCATCATAACCTGATTTAGTTGTCTGTCTTTGTGATGTGTTCTCATACCACTTTGGGAGGTGCTGGTGGGAGAAAGACATTCCTCACTCATGCTGTTGCCAGATTCTCCAAGAGTGAACATCCCCCACCCTGGTTTGGGTGTAATCTGGTCCAGCAGTTCTTGTGGAGCTACGTGTAAGTTTGCAGTGTATCAGACATTATCAGCTGACGAGCAAAATGACTTATCAACATTATAGTGGTTGTACTTTGACAGGTATTCAAAGTGAAAGATCAATTTACATTTTCTGAAAGGAAAGAATATGCAGTAGATTAGTTTTCAAATGGTTTTTAGTACGAGGAATGAAGCTACTTACATTGGCGAATTTCTAAGGTTACATTTGGTTTTGCTGGGGTTTTTTTCTTGTCTTCTCGATGCAATCCCTATTTGCTAAGGATTCTGAGCATTACATTAGAATAAGGAAGGCTTGGAGTGCAATTTTAGAAAAATAGACATCCAAATCACTACCATAATCTTTCTGGCTCTTTGAAAATGAAAAGTAGAGTGTTTCAGAGAGTTGTTTATTGGAAAGATTAGTTTTATCATGAAATTATTACTTCAGCACATGGTTTGAGATTGGCCATTACCTTAGAAAATTCACAGATGAAAACACAAGGAGAGTTGCCGATGAAGAAGACGTAATGACTGAAAGTCTTTTCCTTGTGTGCTTCATTTTTCCCCTATAGCTATGTATGGCTTCACCTGGGAGAAGCAAACAATCTGTTAACAAAGCCAAGGATGGAAAAGATAAGTTAAAATTCTACTGTAAATTTTGTAAATCAACTGATTTTGTGAGGAAAACCATTTTACTTACTTATTAATCGTGCTAGGTAAATGTTGAGAAAACCAAAATATTTATGAATGAGTGATTTTCAAAAATAAACCTTTTTGTTCTTTCTTCAGGAACAATCTGGCTATAAGTGTTCACATGGGAGCCTGGAAAAGAGCTTTTGGTCCTTTTGAATGTGTGTGTGCATATATGAACACCATGCAATGATGTTACTGTCCCATTAAAGGGAAGGCTTTACATGCAAAAGGCAAAGACAGTTCCTCTGAAGTTTGGTAATGCATTGATAGCCTTAGCCTAGCTGCTTTATTAGAGGTAACCCCTTGGGGAAGACCTCATCAACATCACCTAAACCCAGATACCAGCTGCCAATTGAATGCTCTAAATAGGAGAGGACCCTGTTTGTTTTATTGCAGCACCACTTCACCTTCTGCCTAATTTAGGTGTGGAAGGACCCCAGGTCCAAACTGTATTTCATTACGCAATGGAGACTCAGTTACTGTTACTGAAGCTCTGAATTTATAGTCTTTCCACATATGGAAAACTGATGTCCATAGTGATGGACCTTGAATAAATATGTGAATGGATATGTACTCATGTCCATTCCTGATAAGGAGACACATATTTTGGAAGAAGACTTCTACTGTTGTAGACTTTCATTGTATTTTCTCATTCATTCTTGTTCCATTTTAATTTGATTTTGGCCAGCGTAGGAATTTTCTTGAGTAAAACCTAAATACCTCCATCAGGAATCTGTTCCCCCGTGTTAAAAAAATGGAAGTTAAAGGAAAGTAGATTTTGAAGTTCAGAGTCAAATAGTGAATCTTCCTGGCAATATAGTATTTTCATGATGAGAGGAAGGGATATTATTGAAACTTGAGCAGAGAGGGGTGAAAGGAGAATGAGGTCAGTGTCCCTTTAAATGTCTCAGGCAGGTTGAGTGAAAGCAGGATTATATCAGTCTCAGGATGCCAAGGTTTTATTTATAAAAATAAATTCTTCCAGAAAATGTCCCAAACTGGTGTCATGTTGTTGTGTGCTAATGGCTACATTAGCAGTTAGCTGCGGTTATACATATGTCCATCCATCTGCCTTATGACTTTGTATCTGAAGAAGGTGCTGTGTGTTAGTTACTCTGTGTAAAAGTCTGCTTTTAATGAGTGTAAAGAAAAGGATTGCAGGAGGTGGTGATACACTGGGCTAAAACCACTCATTTGTGGCCAGATTAAGCCCCTTGCTGTAGATATGTTTGTCCCTGGGTAGAAGGAACCAGAGTTAATACCAGGCCATAAAATGGATTTAATGGAGTTATGGACATGTCCTTTTCCAATTTTTTTCTCACTCAATCCTACAATTTTAATTTATAACTAGAACACCTTTTAAATTGGCAAAAAATCCTCTTTTCTTTGAGCAGGTTGGTCTATTTGTCTTGCACAAGGCACTGGAGTATTCTCGCTGGAGGGTGTCAAATGCTGCAAAATGGCATTTGCATATTCTCATTGCAGTTCAATTGCAGTTCATTTTGCCTACACCTGGGGCTGCTTTTTACTTGCCACAGGTAAAAATTTCCCGTCTGGCAGGCAGCCAGGGTGAGATGATGCAGATTCAAATCTGAGTGGGACTTTGTGCCAAGTCTTCGCGTGAGGCTAGAATTTATAATGGAAGACATCCTGTTGCAAAGGGAAGAATAGAAGTACCTCGCCTGATAAGGAGTTACTGCCATGGGAACATGTTGTTTATTCATTTCTTACTATTTCTCTGTTTAGGAAGTTTCAGTCTTCCAGTCAGAGAGAAGAGATACAGACATGTAAGACAGATGTAACTTTGATGTAACACATTGTGAGTAGGAAATGACTGCTTTGAAAATGTATCAAATTCTACATTGTGTGAAAAATCTTCCTTATAGCCATCTGACAAGCATACATGGAATTGGGCTTGCTAATATATTATGATTTCTAATGGTCAATGAGAGAAAGTAGATAAATGTACAGCTAATGTTATTTGCCATTAACAACTCAAGCTTGTCTATACCAGGTGGTGTTTGTTCCAGCAGCCCAAGAGGCCACAAACATGACCCAGTTTGCTGTATGTGGTGGTTTATTTCCATAAAGTTTTTGCACGTATGTCTCTGATTCAGCTTCAGTTCTGCAGTGCTCTTAAGGGGAACATCTGAGCTGGAGCAGAGATTTTAGCTATTGGACAGTCATTATCCGAGAAAAACTGTTTGCTTCTGAAGTTTTCTCCTCATGCCCCATGCTTTTTGGAAACATAAAGCTTCTGAGGACAGGGAAAATATCTTGCATTCACTCTTTCAGCGGTTTCTGTTTGTTTAGTCGCAAACTGATTTTGCAACAGTGGAGAAGAGAAACAACTCTGTGGAAAGCGTTGTTGCCAGTGCTTATCTTGCCTGCATCCTTCACCATCTGACACAAGTCTTTGTCTTCATTTCCCTTAATGGGGTGGAGCTCACCCTCATCTCTTACTCTCAGTGTTGCCAGATGGCAAACTTCTGTAGTTGTTTGTACAATCTGCTTGCTGTCTGGTGGTATCTGGCTGGCTGGCTGATCCAGCTGTTTGTAAGCTTCTCCATAAAGTGGAGTTTATCTTGCTTTAGGAAATAAAATGGATAAATTCTCCCTTTTTGCAGAAACAAAGGTTTGCATGGCAACCTCGTGCAACTCTGTCCTCCGGGAAGATGCTTCCCTGTTGTTAATCATCCTTTCTGTGGTGTGTGGTTTTCCCTTTGGAAAAACAAAAAAAAAGCAAAAGCTAAACCAAAATGGTCTGCTTTTTTTTTTCCTTTATTCTTACTTAATTGCTTCTCCCAATCTCTTGTATATCTCTTGTGGAAAAAAAAAAAAAAGAAAATTTCATGTGATGGAATGGACTTTGCTAAATACAGTGTTAAATTTAGTATAGGGACTAAATATACTGATGGCTTCCAGTGAAAGCTTGTGGGTCCCTTGATGGGAACAGAGATTTCCTGAGTCTGACCACAATAAGATGTCTGCTACTTGTAACACTGCAGTCCTCTCATCCATCTGATCAATTCAAAATCGATTACATGAACCTCTCATCCATCAGATCAATTCAAAATCGATTATATGAACCTAAGTCAAATCCAATGTAAGTGGCAAGCTGCAGATAAAATGTGAAATGATCATACAGGACTCCCAGCTGTGGCACTTAGATATTACAAATATGTTTGCCTCTCCAACCGCTCATCCCCTCAAGGAAATACTTGGCTGGAATACTGTAAGAATAGATGCCCTCCTCCCAATCCTAAAAGCATTGCTTTTTCTTTTCATTTACCAGCAGTTTGAACTAGTTAAAGCTCTTCTGATTGCAGCTGTGATGGTTCATGCTGCCATTGATTTCTGTAAAGAAGGTGCTTTGGTTGGTCTGTGCTTCCCATCGCTGACCATGGCTTCACCTGGTCATAAAGGAAAGTCTCCATGCAAAGCAGAGGGAGCCAGCTTGGGGCCACAGCTTTGTTAACTGTCAAAGTTAAAGTAGAAGTGGTGCCCCCGCAGATGACTGAAACAGTGAAATTTGTGCAGATTGGGTTTTATTTCGTTCAGAGGAGTTTGAAAAAGTTGAATATTAATGCATTCAGTAGCTGAATCTTCTGGAATAAAAGCATGTGTTGTAAGGCTTGGGGCATGACAGCCCTGCCTGGGTAGCTGTGAGCCTGAAGCCCTAAAGCGTGTCCCCAGGTGAACGCAGTCATCGCTGATTTACACCCAGTACAGCAGTGTGGTTTCAAGGAACCACAAAGCAAGGACTAAACTTGTGGGCTCTCCTTTCCAAGAAGGACCTTCCTAACTCCCAGTACGGTAGCTATTTTGGGGTGGATTTCTGCTCTTCTCACTCTTTTTCCAAGCATCAGCTTTGAAAGTTTTCTCTCCTGCTTTTCAGAGAACCTTTTTAGAAAGCACCAAGTTTCACACAGGACAGAACAGGAAGGAAAAAACGTGAAAACCTCAAAAAGTCTCCAAAATCAAGACAATTGTTTCCTGCTCAGCACTAATTAGGCTAAAATATAATAATAGTAATAGTGGTAATTTTGAATTAATTTCTGTGCATACTCATACATGTAACTTGGAATCTATTTCCTGCCAAAGCTTCTGGTAAGATTTCAGAACTTGCACCTTTAGAGAGAAAAAACAAGTCCAAAATGAATTTATTTAATTGTTCAGATGTACAATTGTAACAGTCTTTCTGCATTATTTGCTCTTAATGAGAACAAACTGTCATTGGCACCGTTTCCAGGCAACTGCCAAGGAATGCTTAACCTTACATGGGGGTCTCGCAAACCGCACATTATACCAGGTAAAGTGTGTCTTTGCAATGAAGCTAGCTCAAGAGATCACGTAGAAACTGTTTATTTAATCTTATTTTTAATTAGCATTTTGCCTGATTTTCTGGGCGATTATTTTTTTGTCAAAGACTTGCTTTCCTTAACTAGTAGAATCAAGTAAAATGTTATAGTTTTCACACTCTGGTTATAATCTTTAATAAGCCAAGAAGTACTCTAGGCGACAGTGGTTGCTGTGGGGTCATTTGGAAAGATTTTGACAGTTTGAGAGTGTTCCCTCATAATGAAAATGGGAAGAGCCAGTAAGCAAAGTATGATGGGCAATTTTAGAGGCTTCCATAGAGACTTGATCCTTATTATGCATCATGCGTACTGCAAATGCCCATCTCTCTTAACAGACTACAGCCTGAATAAATAAGAGCTTGATGGAGAAATGAGAGTACAGTAATGAGTGACACAACTTGCAACAGGCTACTCTCCTCCAAAGTCCCAAACAGCATCTCATAAACTGAGGGAGGCTTCAAAAATTAATCCAGTCTGGCAGTGACTGAAATTACTTTTCACTTATTTAATGAAAAAACATATATGTGGTATTGAATGTTACTGTGCTTCATGTTTGGCAGCATCTTAAATCAATTTTTGTGGTTATATTAGAATTTGATCATCAACATGTTTTCTATCCACGCTTCTAAATGGTGCTTGATGACTAAATTGGCAGAAAATTTGAACCTTTCTTTGGCGATTCGCTGAAGTTTGCATTTTCCCATCACAACACTGTTCACTTTGAAAGCTCTTATTACTCGGTGTAAAGAGCTGATAAAGCGATAAAATGGCATGCAGTAAACAAACCCTATCTCCTTTCTACAACCACAGTCTGAGGATGGCTCACCCAACTCTGCCCAGCGTACTTTGGGCCTTGATGCAAACCCACCAGGGAGTCAAGGGAGAGGCATACATATTAGCTTTCCCCAGTGGCAGGTGTCACTTCATTGGGCCAAGAAGGTGACATTTTTCTCAGTGGGTACTTGGTTTGAAAGCAGGGCACATGGGAATGGGGAAGCTTTGTGGAATGTGGCCACAGCATCCTTTCTGATGCCGGTGGATCTCAAAGTTAAAAATTCAGTGAAATACCTTCCATACTTTGTGATCAAAGTGAGCCTGAACGTGCCCCTGAATTTTCGTGCTGCTACTGGGAATGTGGATAGCTTTCTCATGCAAGGTGGTACTCTTTCTGTCTGCCGGGATCATCTGGTCCCCAAAACCCTGGCTGAGATCAGCCGTCAAGCCATTGTAGCTTGGACTAACACCTGTTTACATGAAATCACTGCTGGGCTTCTTGTCTCTTTCCCTGTTTTAAGGACTGGCTACTCTGGGAAAGCAGGCAGGGTAACTGCTGGTGGTCTATGTAATATTCCAAAGTGGAATTCACCAACAGCACCAGCAAAAGCTTCAGAATGTTTTCTTACCCAGTTTCTTCACCCTCCAGGGGATGTGGAGGAAAAGTGGATAAAGGTTCAAGAAAAGATATTCTTGTTGACAGTCATGGTTAAGTTATACTAATTGACATGCTTTTCTAGCAAGAGAAAATTTTCTGATGGCAACAAGTCCCCCAAAACCCGAAGCCAGAGCAGCCCTGCTCTCTCGATCTCTTCAGAGATGGGCTTTGCTGTCTTATCTATGCCAATACTCATACGTGATGTCTTTTTTCTTCTAGCAAAAGAAATTCATGTAAGGCCTGCATAGTGTAGCCTGAAGTGAGAAAGAGATTTGTCATTTTTTTGACAATAATTCACATAGACTGCAAAACAAATGTACTTCTGAGCAGTGACTCCGTGAACAATAAAGCAAACACTCTCGACTACCTTCCAGCCCATCCATCTTTTTAAATCATGTCAGCAGACTTCAAATTGTTCACCAAGTTTTATTGTTTCATAGGGAAGGAAATAATTTGTGGTGAAATACACTGAGCCATTGAACTTTGCAATTGTTTATTACTTGGTCTTGATTTCTTGCACATTGCTGCTTCATCATTTACCTGTCATTTGTTTTGGATGACGTGGTTTATCCTCTCTTCATAGCTATCTAGATTGCATAGGTAAATTTGTAAGTTGAACTGCTTAGCATTTCTGCTTGTAATAGCATCCACCTACTGTCTGTAAAATTTGCAATAGTGCTGTGTATATGATTTCATTGTGGGCTAGGTGTGAATTCTTCCTTCTATCAAGAAAAACATGTTTATGCATCCTGGTGTGAAGCTTGCTGGCAAGGAGATGAGTCAGGCTTTTGTTTCAACTGGAAGGCTGATGAACAGACCTTTTAGAAAGTGAGAAGGTACGGACAACATAGCAGATGGATACAAAGTGGTCAACATGGCAGATAAGGTAGGCTTTGTGCCATAAGCAACATCTTATGGTGTAAGAGCTGCTCAGATACAGGCCGTTTCTGTGATGTGAGGGAGAAAGAGGTAACTGCATCTGAGCCAAGTCTGCTGTTATTTCTCCCATTTTGTTATTGCTGTTATAAATGAGTGCCCTAATTAGAACCAAGGGAATTTATGGGCAGATATGAAAATGTGGTTACTATAGTTACCAGGTGCTCCAGCTCAGTCGGGAAATGTCGCTAGTATAATGATAGCCCAAGGGTAAACACATGAGGTAAATGATGAACAAGCCCCCTGCTCCAGGAGAAAATCTTTTTCTTCACACTTTCTTTGGTTGCTTGTTTGGCAAACTAACATCTACCATTACAATTCCTTTTCTGTCCTTCCCTTTCTTTCAACAAAGTGGTTTTGGTTAGACTATAAGGAGCTCTGGGGAAAAGAAAGTGTAAAAATTAAGTAGCATTTAAAGCAAGAATAATGATCTATTTACCTGTCTTTCAAAGATCTCTACTAAAATCCCTCCCCATTCCTCTGTACGTAGGCTAGACAGCAAGGTGAACCATGTGTATTTACACAAGTTCAGAAATAGAATTTTTCTTGTGTTTGTATTTTTTTCTCCCTGACACTAATTCCAGCCATGCCCCTTGATGCCCATCTCAGCCCGTGGACAGGGAAGGAGGAGAATGAGCAGGGACCCCTGCGGGCTGTCCCCTTGCATCCCTTGGCCGAGACAGGGGATGTCTCAGTGCCTTGCTGCCTCAGTCCAACTGCTAACATTAGCTGCCAGGTGTGGGAGGATTTAATGAGAAAAAATGGCATTTTGGAGGGATCAAGCCCCAGAAATGTGGTTGGAGTGGCCTCTTGCTTGGTGCTGCCTACAGGCAGGATCTACATAGGCTATTCCGTTTGTTACAGGGAAAGGAAGAATTGTAAAGTCAGATTAATTCCTGCTGCAATTTCTCTGAAGTCAACGAGGTGACACTACTGATTGCTTTGACATAGATTTTTCAGTCCTGAGTAATTACCTGGCCTTTTAGAAAAAATACAGGAGGAGATGGAAAATCAGAACAGCTGCTGCTAAGGGAGCTGATCCCCACCACCTTAAACACTGCTGCCTATGAGTTGCTCTCTGGTTTTGGAGGAGGCATGCAAGAGGAGAAACAAACCTGAAGCATCTATATCCTGCTCACCCAGAGATAAACTGCAACTATACTTAGCAGTATCCAGCATGTTGCCTCCTACTACTTACTGATGGAGACTGCAAAATTATTGCTCTGTGATTCCTTCTGTGAGTGTAGGGCTGGACTCTGGTGGTGTATAGAAAAGCACAGCTGCAGCAATGTGAGTGTCGGTGTTAGCATTGGCCATGCAAGCTCCAGCTTCTCTCTAGGGATCACTTCAGGCTGATGAACACTAAGATCCCTGAGCTTTCTAAAGCCAGGGAGCATTGCCTATCCAGTTTAGTCTCAGGTACCTTGCTGAGGTGCTTTAATCGGACACCATCATCATCTGCCTCGAGCCTTAGAGAGAGACAGGAGCTCCAGACCAGTTCGTTTCCCCTAAGGTCTGCAGCCTGCCATCTTCTGCCTCTCCCTTGGCAAAAGATGCCAAAAGGCTTTAAACGCAATTGCTTCAGCTAGGGTCTTAGTCACAGTCATCACTGTCTGGATTAACTTGGCCACCCTGAATGGCTTAAATTACTTTGGATGATGGGTTTGCTTCATTAGCAAGAAGGTGACATACCGGCTCTGTCACAAGCCTTCCTGCAGCAGCAGTAGATGTGCTGAGGTGTGATGTCTGGGCTTGAACGTTAGTGTTGCTTTATAAAATGAAGCAAAGTGCACATGAAAAGGCATCTGATCAGGCAGTGCCTCATTTCTCCAAACACTTTCCTTTCTACCCAGAGCTTTTTGGAGTGTTGTGCCAGTGCCAAATGTAGTTGAATCAGGTTCTCGGTGGAAATAGCCAGGCAGAAACTGCACATGGATCTATGTCCACATGTGAGCTTCTGCTTTGCTGCAGGCTACAGGCATCACTGTGGCTGCACAGGGCTCGTCTGCTGTAGCCTGCCCTCTTGTGCAGAGGAGAATACTGAGCTCATCCTCTCTGAAGATGGTCCTTCACTAAATGTCCTGGGGTATGAGCAGCAACCTCATGGTCTGTTGTTGTAGTCTAGCTGCTGTTCCTTGTCATCTGCTGTTTGCAATGTGGCACAGGTTGGCACTGCAGCTTGTCTTTCCTGCAGTGGGCCGACTGCAGCTTGCCCAAGTGGAAGAAGTAGAAAAGATCTAGAAAAAAAGACTTAAGAAATGACTAGGAAAGAGGAAGGGAGCAAGCAGGTGAGATACGCACTAGTGATGAGGATGTGGTTGCTTATACTTTTCTTGTGATACAAGAGATACTAGCAAAATTAAAAAGCCTCAGAGATGCCTGCTGTTGTAGTATTACTTAGATCACCGGTCTGACCTAGTGTAGCATGTTTCCTTCTCTTTGATTTTAGAAGCTGAAGAAAGCTTCAGTGCCCTGGGAGTTTGGGTTTGTTAGCTGGCATTGCTGGGCCGAGCAGTCATAGCTTGGATGGGACAGAGAGAAACAGGGACTATTAAATCAGATGTTTCTCTGATCAGTGAAAGGGTTCCAGGCAGTAAGAAAAACAAAGACTTTTGCACTTCAGCTGGATTTCAGGATTTGCCTTCTCTGGACCTGTTTTTTGTTTGATCTCTGTATGGCTTAAGAAACAGCATGAGAATCCCACCCTACCGACTTCTCCGTCCGTCTCTCCTGTGTACACCCAGCCCTGTTGCTGTAGTAGTCAAGCGCTTCATAGCTTATACGTACATTTGAATTTTTGGTCAGGTTTAAAAATACTTTGTTTTCCCACAAACCTGCAGTAAAGGGAATTTGAGTCTAGTTGTTTACTCTGGGTTTTGATTTTTGCATATTTTAAAATGCAAACTGCATAGTTAATTTTACAAAAAAAAAAAAAGTTATTTCAATCTGAAAAAAACAACAGCATTTCCTTTTGCAAAATCTTGACATTGACTCTTTTGAACTTCTTAGGATCTTGAATCTGAATGAACTCAGCAGCATTGACACATGTATTTTGCAGGAGAGATAGTGAGTGGGGGAAAATCTTTAAAAATGTTCAAATAGAGAAATTGTGCTTGGCTGCAGGAATCCTCAGCGATCCGTACCCTTGTGACAGCACTGGAGAAATCCCATCTTCCTCACCTCATTAAAAGCAAGGGCAACTGCTGTGTGCTGAATCTCTGAAAAAAAAATGTGTAACCTGGTGCTTCAGACCTCTTTTTTTTGCTAAGTTGATTACATAGATTTCACCCCTCCATAAATTAATACCATGTTAAAGATACTTTAATCACAGTGCTGGTTTTCTTTTTGCTGCAAGAATACAGCATGAGCCTTTGCCTGGTGGTAAGTTTCTCCCTAATTGCCTAGGCTAGGTTCCACTGTTTCAGTTTTAGATTGGGCAGGTGGCACGAGCCAATTTTTTATGCTTTGGGGTTTCAGCGAGGCCCAGCTGCCAGACTGTGGGTGAGCTGTGACAATTCTCTTCTGTAGAGCTTGGCTATTTATCTTGGCCACATCTTTAATGCCAAAACAGTCCAGGAGCATCTAGCTCTCCTGTGGTCTATCAGCCTTGAAATAGTGCCGTGGCTCAGACTGCAGAGCCAATAGAACCAATTTTTTCTGTACAGTTTCTCTACATTTTGCCCTTGCAGAATTTTTTTTGGAAGTGCAGTTTATGCGGCAGCCTGAACAGCAGTCTGTCTGTCTAGTTTCCCTCTTTGGAAGACAAAATTCAAGAACCCTTCAGTCCTTCAGGACCCAGAAAATGGGTGTCTGCTCTGATAGCTGAACTGGTATTATAATACCATGGACAAGGGTTAGTATTAGAAGTCAGGAAGGCAGATTTGCAGCCTGCCAAGTTTTCTGGGTTAACATGGAGTACAGGCTGACAAGCTTGATCACTAAGATTGGATAAGTACATACCTCATTTTTACACCTCATGTTAGCACCAGGATAAACAAGCTTGATTTTGAAAAACAATAAAGCTAGCTGGGAAATGGTCTCCCAACTCTGAAAGTGTTCAGGATGTCAACGCTTTGTCACTTGATCTCAGCTGGAGCTAAGGACACTTCAACGTCCTCCCTACCATCTCCTAACATCTGCTTTTTTTTCATGTGGTTTGGGCCACATGGATTCTTCAGCTGGAAGATGAAGCCCACTGACAAGTAGCTTTCCTCAGGGGTCGGTATTGGGACCGGCGCTGTTTAACATCTTTGTCGGCGACATGGACAGTGGGATCAAATGCACCCTCAGTAAGTTTATGATGGATCTTATCCACGTACTTCTAAATTCATGTCGTGCACAGTCCGATCTGAAATCTGGTCTCAACTTCCTCTCTCTCATCTATGTCACCTTCTCAAATGCAGCTGCATGACTTGTGAAATTGAGGTTAAACATATCAAAATATTTCACTTCTTGCTTGTTAGGATTACTGACTGCTTAAGAGTCCTCTGTAAGCATTAGCCAGTGGCGTCTAGCTCTATCAGGTTGTGCAGTTACTCCTTGGAACTACAAACCAGCAACCTTTCCCCTTAAGTGTGCAAATCAGATTAAAATACAGAAATATAGAGGCATCTAGATGAGCATGATAGCAGACAAAACAGCAGCATCTCTGTAAAATGTTACCCACCTTGTTTGGAAATGGAGGAACTGGGAAAGGATTGGTAACTACCATCTAGAGAGATGAATTTTTCAGTTACAGTTGTGTTTTGGGGTGGTTTTATATATATGGTGGAAGAGTAGGACACTATAGGATGGTGATCCTTAAAGAATGGGACATCTTTTCAAGGATTCAAGTTTGAGAAAGTAAATGGTGGATGGCCTGTGAGGAAGCGAGCACTGTCAGAGCTCCCATCAGCTGTGGGCTACATCTGCGCTAGTAAATTAAATAGTAGCGGAGAGTGATTTTTGGTTCTCAGGCCAGCTGGCAGGACTTGACCTTGTCCATACTGTTAAACTCGTTCAGCTGAGCTGCATGCCCACATGGAAACTGCCTGTTGGATGTAGTTCCTGGGCTGTGCTAATGGCAGAATTTGGGAAATGCCTTGTTGGCGCCAGCCGAAGCATGCTGGAGCCGATCTGCAGATGTAGCATAACCGACTGTCAGGCTCCCATGCCCAGAAGTGGCTCCTGGCATTGTGCTTTTGACTTGGGCAGCTTCGGCCCTCCTGTCTCCCTCTGGATACTTGTATTTACTCTACCAGTCTGTTATTTCAGAGTTCAGAATTATCTTATATGCAGAAATTTGGTGCGGTGCGAGAAGCACTTAGCGATTGAAGGTACCTTAAACTCTTCCCTGACTTTCTGAACCTGACTTGGGCAAATCCTCATTAGCCCTATTAATGACATGAAATGCCAGTGAAGCCAGGAAGTTGGTTTGCAGCAGTGACAACTCCTGTTTTGTGAGTCAGGCTTGTGTCACTGAGCTGTGACCCTTCAGAGCTGGCAGCTCCTTTGCCATCAGGAGAGGGCAAGCGCTTTACGAAAACTTACAGGTAGTGTGGAAGAGCATCATCAAGCAGACGGTTTCTGGTTGCCCCAGTCAAACAGTTGTCTTTCAAGACGTGTCCCAGATTTTAACCTATTGAACAAGAACACAGAAAATCAAATGGAAAACACATGGTTCACTGCTCTCAGTTTTGATAGCATCAGGAAGGTCAATCAAAGATTAATGGGTGTAACTATTTTCTAAGCCTATCTATAATGCTTTTAGCTTGGTTTCTAAAGGAAATGGGGCATATGTAGTAATCCTCTTCTGTGTTTTTCCTTCCCAGTAATTCTTACTCTGAACAAATCTGACAAGTATGTCAATTCTTACAAGTTTTGTCTAGCCAAGTATAGGACAGAGTCTCTGTCAGTGTCCTCAGTGAGGAAAGATGGTGTCTAAGCTCAGCAAAAGACTAGCAGAGGTTGCACAAGAAAGAGCACTTTTATAAACACTGCAGCTGAAAGAAGAGCTTCATCCTGCGTTTTCTTCTTCATCAACGGAGATCTATAAGAAGTAGGGCTCAAAAACTGCCTTTCGGGTATGCTCCATCACGCCTCCATCTTTTTTCCAGAGGAAACATGTTGCAGATGGGACAAAGTAAATAAAAGCTACTTGGGAAGGTGAGGGCTGGTGTTTGCAACTCTGCCTTAGTAGATAAGAGCGGTAGTTGCTAGAAAAGGAGGGTCACATCATCAGGCTTTGCTATCTAGAGGTAGCACTGCTCGACATAGCAAGCTGCAAAGAGATCCAGCTGCCTGATCCTACAAAATGCTGTGTGCTCAGAAATCTGTGCATGCTGCAACTTGTTCACAGTGGTAACAGACATGAACAAAGAGGTGTGTTTTGCCAAGAATGGGAGTTTTTAAGACACCATTTTTGAATGTGCCCTGTCATTTCTGTGACTTTTCGTGTTTCATTTAAAATAACAGCCTAAATGCAAGGCCGGGGTAACAGAGCTGCATGCAAAACCTCAGATAGGTTTCAGGAAGGGAGAAGGCAGTAGTGAGAGGAATGGTTTGTTTTCCATTTTTTTTCTAAATTTTGTATTCTTCTGTTCCATTCTGTGTGTGTCTCAGCTTTTTCAGTGCCTCCCAACCATATTCCATTTCTCTCTTTTTCTATGAACTCCTTTGCTGCTCACTTTGTATTTTTTTCTCCCCTCTCTCTCTCCCCCTTAGCTTGTTATTCCAGGTAAATCTCATTTATCTGTTTCGAGCCTTCTCACTCCATTTAATGCTTTCCTAAGACTTTTCCTTCTCTTTTTTCACCCTCTCTGTCGTTTGTCACCTTTGCCTCTGCTGATACCGCCTGAATTCAATCATGACTCAGGTGGACAGCAGACTTCCCTGGGTACTGAAAAGACCCTTCATTTGATGGGAATCGACTAAAGACCAAGCTTGAGCATCTATATTCGAACTAAAACAATGTCACATCTTTCCCTGATCATCGCCTGACTTTTCTGCAGCCCTAAGGGGTGTGGAGAATTAGGTGCCATTTGGACCAGTTGCCTCTAACCGGAAATAACAGAGCTGAACTCTGCCAGAGCTGAACTACGGCTACCTAGTGTCATTTGACACACACGTGTTGTATTTGCAGCATGGTGAACCCAGGAATGCTAATGGTGCTCACATCCAAGAGACAGAATGAAAATGAGCACTTGCTCTCAGCTATTTCATTTTGCTATTATTTTGGACCATTGGCTATGAATGAAGTTCAAGCCAAATTGAGCACAAATCACCTAGAACTGCATGTAAAAGGTCTCAGATAAAATTAGCAGTGGAGCCGCTAGCCTTATGCAGCTTAAGTGAGCCATCATTGCATATCTGCCCCTAAATGTCAATACCGTTCTTCCTCCTTCCATGCTGCTTTACATTTGAGAGCACACAGCCTTGGCAGTGCTTGATTGCCACCGTATGCTCAAACACCAGCTATATGGATGGCCTTCCTATATGGCATTTTGTGAGCACACCGAGTGACCGCTGAAGATTACTAGGACTTGTGACAGTGGGGACTGGTGTTTGTTCTGTCTCCAACGACACGCAGGTAGCGATGGGGAGGCTTTTCTGCATTGTCCTTCAGCTGACCTTTCTTCTCCTTCACACAGCAGGAAGGCTTGTTCCACCAGCTACTTATCAGCAATGCAGGAGGGCTCTGAAATTACAGGCATCAGCGACAGGGTCTCCATTTCAACCAATTTCTGGATGTGGGAGGGGAAGGACAGTAAAAAGAAATGCAGGAGTTTGTATGGGAAATTAACGTTAGAGGACTAGGTGGCTTCTGTTCCAGACCCAGGAGCTGTGTGGCTTTGTGTGTCTCAGTAATCAGGAGCGGGAAAGAGCCACTTCTCTCTAGTTGTCCCTCTAATTTTCTTTAATTGAGGAAATGGCTCTTTTTGTGGACAATTCTCTCTGTTGGGCGAGTTAATGCTTCCAAAGGCTGCTTCAGGCATCTTGTGCAGCACTCGAATGAATGGGAGGAGAAGTGCCTCTGGCTGCATGGCATTTATTCATTGCCTCCTCCTTGAAGAGGGAGGTTACTGTACCACAGCATGATTAAGGGCAACTGAATCTTGTCCTAAATCAGAGGAAGCTTAGGAAGAAATTAAAATTGACTTCCTCAGGCCACATATATTTGTTTTCTTTCTGCTGTCTTTCCCCCATCACAGAGCTCTAGCATTGTTGGCACGTACGATCTAATGGGTACACCAGGGCCAGCAGCGTGATGGATTTTAATGTCACAGAGAGTACTGAGTGAAGCACATAGAAAAAAAAGAGAAGAGAAAAGATCCTTGGATTTCATTGCACAAATAAATGTCAAAATGAAACAGCTCTGGCATGGCTTCAGCTCCCTGCTACCCAAAGTCAATCACACTGAAATGCTCATATAAGCAAGAAATACTATACTGCTCTGGCGCAGGTGAAATACGGTGTCTACAACAAACCTCGCTGACCACTTAAATGCTACTTAAAACTTAAGAATAGGTTTAGTAGCACTTCAGTGGAGTCTGGGACTTTCCACGCAACCTTTTAGCAAGGGTAACCAGTACTGCAGGTTACCAAGCCTCAGTTGGAGGGGTGGGCCTGATTCTATGCTGTGGGACCCCAACTGAAGCTTTCCTCACCCCTTTTAAGTCCCACGCATTGAACACAAGAGATGTGTGTCTTGCACTGTGCCACCACCAGCTCTTGAGCCTGTGTTTTTATGCAGCACACGTCTGTATTTATTTCCCAAATTGAGCCTGGGCATCCCCAGCTCTTCCAGCCAGCACCTCCAAGAACCAAGAGCAGGAGCACATCTCTCAAAGGCAAGGCAAAGGTGATGCTGCGCCTCGGTGTGATGCCGTATGAGATGGAGGTAAGGGCACGGTCATAGAAGAATTTAGCAATGTGTAGTGAACTCGGGTCATATATATATATGGCCACCTCCAGATGTGCTGCTTGCAGTGCTGCTGTGTGACAGCAACTCAGGTCAGCTCCATTGAGTAGAGATTTAGTCTGGGCTTATATGGCTCAGGAGACCAGCTATTGCCATTTAATGGTTTTCACTGGAAATCCTGTAAGTAGAAAAAGGCTGGGCTTGCTTTGCTTTTTCCCTTTTCCCCACCACTTCCCACAGGCAGGCTCTTTTCTCAATTGGAGTAAAACACTACATCTTTAAGGAAAAAAAAAAGTCAAAAAAGAGCAAGATTTAGAAGTACGAGAAAGTCTTTCTTTGCAGAATAAGTAGCCTTTAAGACCCACCAAAAATATTTTTGAGCTTTTAGTTAAAATATTGCTTGTTACAGCACAATCTCTTGTGAGTGCAGTCTTTCCAGAATCTGCAGTTGTTGGAGGGAAGGTGTCTAGCAAAAAGCACAAAGCAGCAAAATATTCATTAAATACCCTGGCAAGGGTACACTTGTGGCCAGGTCTAGATCCCAAAGATATATTTTTCCTTCATTAGTTCCTCCATTTCTGCAGGCATTACAAGGGGTCTTAGCACATCCACCTTCGTCTGGAAATAGTCTAATTTTTATTTGCCAAAATCATAGTTTCAAACTAAAAACTAGCCTAAGAGACATCATGTCAATTGAACAAATAATCATAACAGTTTCTGTGCCTCCTGCAAGGTTTTTCTTATTTAAAATATAATAATAAAAAAGCTGAAAGCAAGCACTGAATCTTTGTGTAACCCAGTTAGTGCACAGACAATAAAATTGCTTTATATGTGTCCCTCTCTTACCCTTATCTTTCTTCAAAGTATCAAAAGAGGAAGGCAATAAAAACAAATACTTTATAGCATGGTAACCTCTGAACTGCACTGTTTTAAATGAGTAGCCATATAATCTAACACAATATGATGCTGCTGTTTCCCTTGCTGATGCCTGGCTGAAATGTAAGATGAGGGCTGTGTCCTGTGTGTAGCTTTTGAGCTGCTACTTGAAAATTTAGTTTAGTTAATGTGGTACAGATGTCTGGAGTTACTTGTATGGTGATGCCCTTAGGGGTTGTTTCAATTAAAATACTACAGTATAAAATCAAATCATTAACCATTTGGGATGGAAATCCCAGTTCCTAAATAGTTCATTAGTACAAAACCTTAACGTAGAACAAAACTGTATGAATACTATGGGGTTTTGTTTACAGGCCAAAAAAGGAAAAAAAGGTAATTAAAACCACTGGTTGTTCTTGTTGAAAGAGAAGACAATCCCAGTGTATTGAAAGAATTTCCTTTGACCTAAATCACTGAAATTTTCAGTTTTAAACTTAACATTTATCTTGAAATTTAAATTATATTTGCAGTGATAAGAAGCATTGAGTGGAAAACAACCTCCTTACTCTTTTCAAAAATACCTAAATAAACTGGGCACTTGCAATACTCATCTATTGCTCTTTTCCTTCCCCCCCGTCCCTTGTTTCTGTCAGCATGGTCATAAGTTTGCCACATTGGCTGTGTGGGGCACCCGAGAAAGCCTGGCTCCTTTTAGGTAAAGCATAGCATATCTCAGAAGATATCCTTTCAAAAGTGTTTGTGATCATCTGGTCATGTTTAAAAAGTCATTCTTTTCTCAGTTTCTTAAACTGTACACTTATTCTTCTTGTTCTTTCCTTTGGAAGATAAATATCCATTAATAACTTGTACATGGTGTATGGGGACAGAGCAATAGCTTCTCACAAGGTCATGAAATCCTTCATAAAAGAGTTTGCCTCCAAGCTGTCTGATGCGCCTTGCTGGGATTATTCTTTGCTCTCAGGGTGAGTTTCTGGAGCATCATTGCTGCTGAATCCCTGGGTGCCTCAAATGTGACACTCTGGAATGTGAGAGGTGAGGAGATATTTCACACTCTTCTGGAAGCTGTTTTGGTGTGAAAAGAAATGGGCCAGATTTACCCATCTCCACTATTTTATGATCCTGTATATAAGAAGAGAAGCTGTTGATAGCACAGCTTAGGAGAAAAAATATGTTCCTCGGTAGTGCAGCCCTTCAGCATCAGGCAAGAGTAGAATATTTCCAGGGACTTGCTAAAAACTTACCTTCTGGGGAGAGACATGTCATGCCCACACTGCTGTTCCTGACCAGTGAAGAAACTTTCAGGCTTGATTTTTTTTTTTTTTAACCTGAATTGGGACAAAAGATACTCTGGCATAAATGTCAACCTAGAAGAGTTTTGTGGGTGGTCCCTTATGTTTCTTACATTTCTCGCAGCATTTTTAACAGAGATGTCAGCTGCTTCTGTGGCAAAACCCAGAAAGTTACGACATGGCAGTGCTTGGTTTGCATCTGATCTTAGGTGTGTCTCTTTTCTGATAATGAAAGTCAGTGAGTTTTCACACATCTTTGGTTTCATTGGGTAATTCTCAGTGCTCTGGGATGCAGGCATCAAACCAGTAATCCTCTAGTAACAGAGAAGTTCAACTCATCCCCCAGATGCAGCTCTTTGTGTTTGCTTTGGGGACAAGATGGCAGCTTCGCCTGTGAAAAACAATCTGGAAACTTTCCAGCATGGTAGTGAAGAAAGGAATTAAATTCGTGGTTGGTACTTATGGACAAGTGTCAGTACAGCAACCTACGTCTCACTGATGGCAAATGAAAGGTAAATATCGTGAGTGATGGGGTTGCTCAGAGGGCTGAAATGAAGCTTTGCTCTGACTCTCCAACGTGCCTTAATTTCCATGCGCCAAGAGCAACTTAGGAGTCTGGAAGGAAAGCCAGCATCAAAACTGCAGTTTTGTCGCTTGTAGGTCCATTACACAAAGAGGAACAGTAATCAGAAGGTGCTGCTGGTGTTTGATGGGATGGCTTGACTATGAGTGTCTTATTCCTGCCGTTGCTGGGTCCAATGCCTACCTACAGCTGTTACAGTCTTGCAAAGTTCTGCCAGCAGCACCCGAGCAGTCCAAGTGGTTTTTAAGGGACATGTGATAGAGTAATAGTGTCCTGTTTGGCACATGTCTGTGGAACAGATTGCTTCTGCAACCAGATCACTTCATTCACTTGCTTTCAGTCCATGTTCTCATCTCTTTAAAATGGGCGCTATAATGCTGTCTCATTATGCACAGACTTTATGGGAGAGGTTCAGTAATCATTATGAAAAGGTCAGATGCTTCTGTGAAGGGCACCTATAAATGAGTCTATAAATAAATAGTCTGGAAGCCTTTAGGAGAGGCTAACAACTTATTTATCTTTTATCCTGCTGGTTGCAGGGGATGTATAAAAGCACTAGCATACTGCTAATTAGTTTAATGCTCAAGTTTTGGTTTGGAGGCACTGAGACACTTGTGGGTGTAGCAATTGGCTTAATACAAGACCTGACCAGTTCTGAGCTCATACCGATGCAGGCTGCGGCTCCATGAGATCTGTGCTAAGCCTCGCTGGGGACCGCATTTCTTAATTGGGAAACGCGTGTGTTTTATTGAGATGATGCTAACTGATGATCCTCGGCAACAATGTGGCACCGTTTTTTTCCACTTGGCTTAGAGGAGAAGAGCGACAGTTCATAATGCTTTTTATTGACTAGTCTGAGTGCTGCTGGTTGTTTGGGTAGTGTTCAATAGTGTGGGGTCTGGACTTGAAACACTCAGCTGTCTGGCGAGAAGCTGGTTTCATTCCACACTCTAGTGGTGTTTAAGGCAGGCAGTAAGAAACACATCATTTGCTTTGAGGTCATTCCACTTTTTATGGAAGAAGACACTCCTGATCTGCCTGTACACCAGTAGGATGGTTACCTTCTTTTGCCATCTGCCTGTGCAATGGTTTTTGGCTGCACAGAAAAGGGAAAGGGCTGTGGTGGAGCACAAAGGTTGTCCCAGTTCCGAGGGATGGCAAGAGACAGGGGATGTCTCGGGGTGACTGGGGGGATGCCTCTTTGAAAGGGTTCTCCCTTGGGCAGCTCATTTCATCACTTTGGTTATGCTTAGCTTTTTGTCACAAGAGATTCAGCAGTTCCAGCTGCAGAGAAACCAACAGTCTCAGTGTAGAGGTTTTCAGAGCCCCTGGCACCTGATCCTTAATACACAGCTCCTTAGGAGAACCCATTCAACACCTTGATCCCTGGCTGCAGACTGAAGCACAGAAAAGCAGATTTATTTGAACTGTAGGACAAAGAGTGCCCCCCTTCTTTTCTCTCCGACCACAGAGACTGGAGTTATAAAGGGAATTCAGTCCCAAAACATCCTGGTGCTTCTGAACCCATTCTGCTCCAAGTTGCAAATCTGCTTAGGCCTCTGACTCTTCCCTGTGTCCCACAGTTTAATGCCAGGTAAAGAGAGAACATCGCAGTTACTCATTGTCTTACCTTTGTCAGTCTTCTGAAAACATTCAGCCAGGCTGGGTGTTTGTTTTCAATCTGGTTTAAATAACTGAGTTAAAAAAGGAGCCTTTTTCTTTGACAGCCTGATCCCACCTGGGTTTGCTTTTATCAGCAGTCTGAAGGGAACAGGGCTCAAACCTTCAGTTGCTTCATGACAGACAGGCTTGTTTCTACCTGCTGGGCTTGCACAGAATGGCACTGGGTGTTGCACTCTTTGCAGGTGGGATTTTAATGATTGCAACCTTTCTTCTGTTGCAGCCCTTCCTTTCAAAGAGGTGGGGAATACATGTGTGTGTCCATGTAAAGTGAAAGAGCAGGGACTACTTAAAAAGGGAAATGGAGTGATGCGCTAGGAGAAGAAAAAGTGAACCTGCAGACTGTTCCTCACTGCAAGATGACCCATCTTAAGAAGGCAAATTTGGTAAGTGGCTTATTTTGTCTTCAGTCCACTGCCTCTTCTTATTATCTCGGGATGCAAAAAACGTTCTCCTACTTTGGCATTTGCACTGCTTTGATTGGGCTGGAGAGAACTGCAGGGCAGCCCCTTTCTCTGACGAGGCACTGAGACTATAGCCCAAGAAGCAGGAGAATGCCTACTCCAGAAACATACAGGCAATAGGAGCTACAGCAAAAGGTACACCTGAAGAGTGCCTGCATTCAAGAGCTTTGCCACCTTGGTGCTAGAGGAAAGAATTAAACAGCATGTTATCCCATTGCCAGTTAGTTTAGCATCTGGCCGGCCTTCCTGAGCACCCAGGGCAAGCGTGTGGTTGGGGTTCAATTTCTACAGACTGGCAGTGCCTGAATTGATACTGTTGTATGTATTAATTCAGCAGTGTGGGAGCTTTTCCACTGACACATCCAGTAGAGCAGCATTATTCTGTGTAAGATACAGCAATATACTGGACTCCTCACTTTGCTAGAAAAACATAGGGCTGAGAAGAGCCTAAGTTTGGGCTCCAGCTAGCTGGGCAGTGCCCACCACGTGTTGCCTTCCAGTGAGAGAGGACCCCATCTTCAGAATGACTTGACCTCTTTCTTTTTCGTTGGAGGCCTCCCCTTCTCCCCTGATTATTTTTTTCCCCAAAATCCTTTTCTCACAAGGGACCTCTCCATTTTACTTCATGCTAGCCGTCTGAGAAGAGTTCAGACATGTATGATGAGGTTGGACAAGCCAAAGAAGAGCATGGATGGAGACTTTCTGGAAAAATAGGTCACCGGGTTCCTTAGAAGCTTACAGCAATCCTCTCCTCTCTTTCTCACGTGGGTGCAGCCTGTTTGTCCTGTGGCTTATTCTTAGTCCAGAGCAAGGAGGTAACTCCTCTTTGCAACTTTAATTACCATTGAGGAGTATGGGATCTTCCCTGAAAGGAAACAGCATACTTTTTCAAGCAAAGAAACAAAGTTCCCTGATGACGGCTGGAACAGACTTTGCTTTCAAGCAGAATGAAATGTTTTTGCCAACCTGAGACTGCTTGGCTTTGGGAATCTTTAATAATGGGGTTTATAGTTATTGCTAGTTGAAATATGTCAGTCCTCCAGGCTCTGATTGCAGCCATTAGTATGTGTGTAAATGAGAGTTTTCCAGACCATGCCTCACACCATATAAAAGTGTATGGAGCCAGGGCTAGATGAGACATAGCATTAGCTGGACTTTCATTCACGGTGTGTTATAGTTGTAGGGATCTTTCATTCAAGCCCCGATTTTTGCTATTTTTCATTACTGCCCAGGTGTCCTCCTAGAAAATTTTCACCTAAAAATTTCACCTAAAGAACTAGTGAGTTCTTTTTTTATATGTATTTTATTTTTTTTCCTCTAGTAAGCTAGTGAAACAAGAGCAGTTTCCTCAACATCTTTCCTGTGTGACCTTTTTTTCCTGCAATACCGGCAAGACGCTTAATCACTCTTTTTTTGTTTCCCCTTTTTGAAACAGGCATTAAAGTGTCTCACTAGGCAAATGTGTAAGAAGGATGAATTCAGTCGTAAACATGAAGAGGTCAGGTATTGAATAAGGAAACACTGAGCTTTAGCTCAGGATCTCACTCACTGCCCAAGCTGTGGCCTGGCCATGGGAGATACCAAGCAGCTCTTACTGGCCAAGGTATTCCTACATAAACAATACTACTTTTTTCTCAGGTAAGATGATGATCAACTTGGTGCTGTCTGACAGTTATACTTGCAGCCTTTTCATTATTTTAAGAAAAAGATTTTTTTTACATTTGCTAAAAGAAGGAGAAGTGGGGATATTTGTTCTAAAAGTGCCTGCTCCAGACAAAATATTTCATTTCTATTTATATTCCTTCTTTCTACAATGGGCACTGTTATTTTTGTCTCATTATTCATAGACCTTTGGAGGATTAATTAAGCAATAATTGTGAACAGGCCAGATTTCTTATTTAAAGATTCCAGATTAACAAGGCAATGAATAAATAGGACAAACAGCTTTAGCCAAGGCTTACAGTGTATTAACTTCCTCTCATTACTCGTTAGTTTGGTATCGAGTTTGTCTCTCAGTCTGCTGGAGTTGCACTCTATATAAAAATCTGCTCTCAAAAGCAAGTTGGTAGTTTCTGGGATTTATAGATATTGATGGCTGAAAGTGGCTCCCGCTTGTGTCATGACATTTCACACTGGAAAAGAAGAAAGTTGAAGCAGCTGTGCAGCATCCCAAGATCCCTTGTTACCAGCCTTTTTTTCCTGCACTGTTCAGCCTTTCTTTTCAGCCTTCCTGAGGACAGACATCTCTTTTTTTTTTTTTTTTTTTTTTTTTTTTTTCCCATGGGCTTGAATCTACTTGAGAAATAAACATTCTGTGTACATAAAGGCTAATAGCTAACTGTTAATTTTATGCTGCTCTTGTTAAAAACCCTGCCTCCTACACGTGCCTTTATGCTGTGCCCTCAGGCATGGTTGGAGGTTGTGTTCTGCTATGGTCTTGGACGGAGGTGTCGGAGCTGTAATGGTTCAATTCTGTGAATTAGTTGCTCGAATTCTTTCTCAGCCTGGAAATGAGGAATAAATATGTCATGTGTCTCTTAAGAAGTGAAGCACACCTCTTTCTGTCTCTCTGCAAAGATCATCACGTTTAAGAAAACAAAAGCAGAAGATACTTGCATGTATCTTGCATACTTATTGAGATAGAAGTGACACTTCTTAAAAGAAGAGGTGCAGAGAGCAACCCAGGCTATTGATTTTTGACCCAAGTTGTTTTGTTCCAAGGGAGAAGGTAATTCATCCTTACATTAAACTGTGGCTGCATTAGACATTGGAATTTTTATAGCAAGGCAAAAAGGAATGGCTGCCCTAAAACTGCATATAAATCTGCATCACCTCTGGAAAAATCCCTGTTGTAGCTACAGAACTGGTGACATCTCCTCAGCTCTGAGCAAGAATTGTCCCAAAAGAGGGTACTTGTGTGCTTTTTCTTGCAGGCTTGCACCTTGGAGGAGGGCAGCTGAACACCGATCACTGTCTGACAACTGCCTGTGCAACAGCTTTCTCCTGTAATGAGCAAGTCAGGACTTTTTGTATTTTTGTGTTTATATACCTCACTCTGTCTCAACAGCTCTTGTAACATTTTCTCACCATGAAAACTTGGTGTTATGACAAATGCTGTAATAACCACACAGATCAGCTGTTTTAGGAAGGAGCTCCACTTGTACCCTGATAAATAAATAGACGGGCTGTTTCCTAGTGCTTTCAGGGGGAGAATAAAGAAGTTCTGTTTCCCCTCATTGTCTCTGAAAAAGATTATCTTTTTTTCTTGGGGTTTTGTTGTTTTTTTTTTTCTGACCTCTAGACCACCAAACAAGCACAGTATTTGGGAAATTTTCCCAAAATGTGTTGACACAATCAGCTGTTGTCTGCCAGTGTCCACAGCCTTTCCTTTCCTAGAACAACAGGACCTGGTTCTTATCCAGTGATGGTTTGTTGCAAGCTTGCAACAGGCAAGGATACCTGTTTTTTCCCTTCACCTAACTCTTTCATTTATTCCTCCAAGGAGAAAGCAATCCTGTTTGGGAAATATGAAGGGGATACAATAGGGTAGAGTTTGGATAATTCTTTTCTCAAGGTAATTCAACCCTCACTGAAAGATACGTACCGTCATATGGGTGGATGGGAAGAGTTTTCTTGTTCAAATGCTGCTCAGCTGTGTGGGGCATGCAAGCTTGAAACTTGTGACTACCTGGCAACACAGTGGTTCAGTTTTGTCTCCTGGTGCCAAGAACACAGTCTGGATCCAGAGATGAAGTGGCATTTGCACCCCATCTTGTCACACATTTGTGTGCATGTATGCCTGTGTCTGTCCCCCCTTAATTATGGTTATCCCCACTGTCTGGATACAACCCAAAAGTCTCACGGGTGGTCGTGTAAATTTTGTGAAAATAGGTGTCCAGATGGAAAAGAAATGCCCTGCTGAGGGAAAGGCTTCCAAATTCATGTTTTGTTAGACTTTCGGGAAGCCACGCAGTGGAGCCTGTTGGATAGTAGGATACATTAGCTCTGTTGAACTCAGAAACCTACCTGTTGGGTGTGTTTGGCTTTCAGACTGCCAACAAACCCCTCAAATCAATTAGTTACACAGCTCTATTTGCAGTGCATGTTTTCCTGCTGTTTGCAGGGAGAAGCCATTTTATGTTATCTCTAACTATTTTTGCATTCAGCTTTTCTTGCTGGCTAAGGCAGGCATTGCTTTTTTGGGGGGGAATTAGATCCCAGGTAGCTCGTGGGCTTTTCAAGTCTGCTGTAATCCACACTGAATATCTGCACTGGTATCAGACACTGTTTGTATTGCTGTCTAGCACACTTAATGGGGAAGGATAGAGGGTGGCAATGGTTTAGCCTACCCAAAAAACCTTTGACACTACCCTTTAGGGTAAATAGAAGTCCACTAGTTCTTCCTATGGCCAGATCTCCATCTCTCTTTCCTAGATTCAACCGGAACTTCAGAGTTCAGCTCAGAAAGCAGGAAAATGTGATTGTTTGGTTACACTGATTTTAGTAAATTGGTTTTATACATATTGGTATATGCACATGTATTGCATGTGTATTGCAATCTGTTGCATACATGAGCCTCACTCGAATTGGCAATGGGCTTAGCACCTGTAGGCAGTTCCTTTTTTCGGGTGCACTTAAAGTTTTTTCTCTCCTCCCTTTAAAGAATTTTTCAGCTGTTGAAGATGCTAGCTGTTAGGTCCCAGCAGGAAGAGATAACCCTCTCTGATATGCATTGGGAAGTGTCCGTATTATCCAGAAATAAAAAGTGTATCCTGGTCTTACTGTACTAGAAGAAAGTGCCACTGTGCAATTTCATATGTGATCCAAGCATCAGCAAATGTTTTCTGTCCACCAATGGCCCATGTTTTAATATTAAATTTAAATCAGAGGTGAACCTTTTCTACCACAACCCAAAGAGTTCTGAAGGACATGGGAATTGCCACTTGGAAAGCTGGACTTCTACAGGGAGCTACGTGCCTGTTACACATGAAGACACAATCCTGTTTTCTCCTGTGCATTTTCTTCCCCAGCCCATTGTATCTTTATTGGTCTTATTGATTCTCACCACAATGAAGCACACACGACATTTTTTTGGAGCCCATCACTGCAGTGTTCACAAAGACTATGCCTTAGCCCAAGGAAGTTCATTGCTTTAAGCCTCCTTCACCAAGGCGAGAGGTACCTGTACAGGACCATCACACAAGCAGTGGCCTTAAGATGCCAGACCAGCCTGGTGAATGACTGTCAGCTGCCAACAACATGCACAGGCAGGAGCCAGCAGGCTTCAGTCACACATTTGGTTTGCTGTCCTAGCAGTAAAATTAGGATTTTAGTCATTGATTTCACTGAACTAAAGCAGAACTTTTTACTTATCATAGCTCTCTCTCCCAGCTACCAAGCCAACATAGGAAATAAAAGGGATTTATATTGAAAGCTCAGCTAAACACACTCCTATTTCCCCCAGCATTCAATGGAATTGTGTTTGTCAGTGTCCCACTTGATAGTTCGGGCTACACGCCTCAGGTGTTGTTATGGGTTTCTGTGGCGCGGTTTTCTTTGGGGGGGGGGGGGGGGGGGGGGGGGGAGGTTAATGATTATTTTTTTATGTTGTCACCAGACCAAAG
>VYZV01034302.1:10522-20879 GCA_013401275.1 Pandion haliaetus
AGAAAAAGTGTGTATAATACCATGCTTATTGGAATTGCTGTATGGAGACAAAAGTTTATGGTTATGTCCTTTCAGAGACTTTCAAGTCAAGCATTTATTTTGTCTTGCTAAAAAGTGCAATTAATGAGAAAAGCAAGTCTTATGAAGCAAACTAATTACAGATCATTGGTGAAATACCAAACTGTTGCAGGGCTAGCAGGTCTTTCCTCAATTTTTTTTCCTTTTTAATGTGATTTCAGCCCCTATGAAAAAGTGTAATTTTCCTGACCACTAATTTGACATTGCCAGCTAATGATAGTTCTTTTACTATTGTCCCAAAAAGGAAGCAGGATTATTTTGAGTGCTCTCAGGGCTGATCTGTGGGATCTAGTCTGAATTACACTGAATGTAGTCCTTTCCTCTTTCAAAGTACCTTGAGGCAGTATTTGGACTTTGATGGTCTGAAACAATGTCACCCGTTCCCAGGTAGCTGAAAATGGCAAGAAAATTCTTTGGAAAGCAAATTTTTTCTCATAGTAACAAACAAGTTCATTTCTTAGCTAAGAAATGGTGTTTGGTTCTGAAGTGGCTTGCATCTAAGAACCTGTTTTCTGGCATGTATTTATCCTGACAGAACATTAAAATAGACTAAGCTGAGTGTGGTTTTGATTGTATACTATTGGATGAAGGTACCTGGATTTTTAAGACTTCACTATCTTTAGTTTAAAAAGACTTATTTTGAAAGTTCTAGCTCTTTAAAAGATGAGCTCTTACAGCAGAGCAACGCTTAAAATTGCTTTTTTGTGTTGGTTATGGGGAAGATTTCAGGCTTTTTGTTGTTGTCGTCACTTGTGACTAGCATTAGCCACCTGCTAGCTTTTTAGATTTTTTTTTTTATGACTTTTGGAAGTTATATTTAAAGTGGTCAGTGTTTATTATTTTAAAGAAGTTGACATCCTGTTTGTCATGATAGTTAAATACTGCTAGATTTAAAAAAAAACAGTAATTGTCACTTTTTTTATTTCTTCAACTGTTCTGAGTACTTTCCCTGATGTTTTTATGTTTTGACAAATAGCCAAAAACTTTACACTCAAGTTTGAGATTTTTCTGGTTTGGACTCAACTTTAGAACTATGGTAACTTTTACTGGCAAGCATACAGTTACTATCAATCCCAAACGATGACTTTAGTTTTGCATCTGATTCCCTTAATTGAGTTTAACAGTCCCTGATGGTAACAAATGTATCTCAGTTACCTGTCTGTCTCTCTCTCTCTCTCACACACACAAATAAAATGGAGTGATGTTTCTAAATCCTTGGGACGAGCTGGCCACCAGTTTTTATTAATTAGGTTGTAAAGGAAAACGTTCTACTGTGGCGCATGAAAAGGAAGAGGTGACTGCCATTGCAAAATCAGCACCAAGTCTTTATCACAAATCACTGCTATCAGTTCCTTCAGCTCTTTCGCCTTAAATCAACTCAGCCCTTTTGTAGGGCGATACCTGACTGGATTTATGCTTTTAAGTTAAAGCACTCCTCGGTGCTCCGTGCCGTTATGGTTGCTGGTGTGAAGGCAGCCTGTTCCAAGCGGCTCTTTTGCTGGCTGAGTGTGGCCGGTGGCTTGGGCGGGCAGGGTGGCCAAAGGGCTCTTCCCAGCGGGCAGCTTGCGTGCAGCCCCCCTGCTCAGAGGGTGAGGGGGTGAACGAGTGGGTGGGTATGGGCCCCCCAACCTGCCTGGCCTCAGCCCCCTGCTTGTGGGCATGCGTCGTGCATGTCGACAGCTGATGGCATCTGGGTGTCAACAACCCTTTGGAGACTTGGTTCTAACTTCTGGTGGTGGGACTTGCACCAATTTGTCCTTAGAGCAACCTCTGTCCTTAGAGCAACCTCTGTCCTTAGAGCAACCTCTGTCCTTAGAGCAACCTCTGTCCTTTGACCTGAAGTGACCTTTATCCTAGATGAACTTCTGGCTCTGACCTCAACAAGCCCTTGACCTCGAGGAGCCTCTGTCCATTGACCTCAACTAACCTTTGACCTGAAGTAACTTTTGACCTCAAGTAACCTCTGTCTGCTGCCCTTGAGTAGCATTTGACCTGGGTTAGCCTTGGTTCTGTGACCTCAAGGAACCTTTGACCTTGAGTAATGGCTGTCCTGTAACCTCAAGTAACCTCTCTCCTGTGACAAAGGGTGGGCTGGTCTCATCTGCCTTAGCAAGTAACCTTTGAATTCAGGTAACTTCTGTCCTCGAATAACCTTTGGCTTCAAGTTACCTTTGACCTCTTTATCCCTCGTGTGGCGTGAACTAGGCTGGCCAGGCTTTACTCGTGCTGACTTCCACTGGGATGGAGTGGCTGCCCAAGACAGAAGCCTGCCCTGTGTTTTGGCCGGTTTGGCATTTACAGGTCATTGCGCTGACCCGGGGCTCTGCCTGCTTGTCAGCGTGTGACAGTGAGAACGTACATGGCGTACCGCGGGGGGGGGGAACTGGGGTGTCAGTCTAAGCTCCCTTACATCTGGAGAATTAACGACAGCGCTGCCTGAAGATGCGCCTACATGACTCTTGTTCCTCTGCTTTGTATTTCTTACCAAGGATTTTTAAGTCTCCTCATTGCCACACCTCTTTAATTTTTGCCAGTTTGAACTAAGCTTTTCCGAGTTGTATACTCGCGTTAAGACAGGGCCAGCCGGTGCTGGCGTTCTTGGGAGACAAACGTGGAGTGACGCGGTGCTGTGTGCTGAACCCGCAGCAGAGGGCAGGCTGAAACCGCCTGATGGAGATACGCTCTGCCTTGCCAATGCATCTTTTTTGGCGCGACTGTATGCAAAAAGAGGGTTGGGTTTTGGGTTTTTTTTGTGGGGGGGTTTTTTGAGAGGTTTTTTTTTTTTTTTTTTTTTGAGCTTGTGTTGGTGGAAGGGCAGGCAAATCGCTTTTAATTAAGTGCTGCCAATTTTAAGTGCGTATAGATAGCATGAATGCTCCTTGGTTGATGACCTGGAGCCTGATCTGTGGAACCAGCCAAGCGCAGGGATGACTACGTCAGCTGCCCATGTCCGCCATCCTGACCAGCTGCAAACTGGACTCGGAGCGCTGTGCCACAAAGGTGAAGGGATAGGTAAGACTTCACGGTCATCCTAAACTGCTTTATTGCTCTGCAGGAGTTATGTAGCTTTGGGGTATTTTCGACCTTTAGTCCACATACCGGGACAGTCTCTGAATCTACACAGTGTGGTTTAAACTCACCCCCCTCATATGACGTGATAAGATGGCTCCTTACCCGGTGCAGGTCAAAGTTATCTGATGAGGCTTAAACAGCCGCTCTGATGAAGTGACACTGGAGCAAAGTTGATGGTGGGTCTTACCGTGACCCATGCCAAAAGTGGGAGTAGAAAAAAGGAGCATGTGTCGCTGGCACGAGAAAAGCGTGTTGGCAGTGACGGCTCCACCACTGTGGGGCAGCTACAACGCCAACAGCAAGTGTTGCACCAGGGGGATGAAAATCCCTTGGAGAGGGAACGTGTCAAAGTGGTCCGAGAGGAGAGAAAGCCAGGAGAAAACGGAAGGAAGGCTGAGGGACAGCTGATGGTTGAGGAAACAGGGGGCTCATCAAATGAGTTTAGGAAGAGGAGGGCGCGTGGAAGTTTTTGACAGCATAAAGTCATAAACTGTAACATTTTGGGTGGTGCAAGGAAAACAGAATTCAAGTTGAAAGGGCTTAAGAATTAACTGAAACAGAAGAAAGAGCAATGGCAGTAAAGAGCAGGAAAAAAGAAATGGAGTTTTAGCTGTATGGGCCTGGGGGGAGAGTTCAGAAAAGGAATGTAAAGGTGAAGGAAACTAACAGTTCTCCTTCCTCCTTGGGTGAGGGGAGAAGTGTAATGGTAAGGAAAGGAGTTAATCAGGAAGGTGATTTCCAGTGGGTCTGAAGATCTGGAGAGCTGGGTGAAAGCTAGGGATTGGTGATGGACAGAGAAGGTCGTTAAAAGGGAGGAGTGAATACGCAGCAGGTCAGGTGAATTTGACAACATCGGCACAGGCTGTCTGTTAATGGGGGGCTAGGTCTTAGAAATGAGGAGGACCATCCATGGAATCTGAGTAGAGGAATCAAGGTAGGTGCTTACATGCCTGTCTCCAGTGTTGGAGACAAAAAGGGGCGATGTGAACCCTGCAGCCTATAAAGGAAAGGGGAGACAGCAGGTCAAGGTGCAAGAGCCCAAGAACTGGTGGCAGTAGGCAGGAGTATCTCAAAGCAAATGGAATTCCTTATTTAACTCAGAAAGCTGACTTCTCTATTCAGCCTCTTCCTGCCACTTGTTATATTTCGTTAGTGAGGGAGCATTTCATATTCTATTAGTAAATTTTTCATTAGTCAGTGGTTTCCAGCAAGTATTAATTTCCATAAGCAGGAAAAGAGTATGTGATCTAGCACAGATATACAGATTGTAGATCCAGCAAAAAAACCTGCCTGGTGCATTGCTGTTTTCCAGTGTTGTTATGTGGCCACGTTGAAATGCTTCTCTTCTTGGTGCTTTGAGGTAAACAAAACTTTGCAGTGCACTTCCAATCCCCAAATGTAAAGAAATGTTCACTGAGAGTGTGTAGCAGTCCTTAACACTAGGTGGCATTATATAGAAAGACGTAACATAAACCCAACACATCCCACGCATACTGCACTGCTGTTAAATCCCTGCATCTCAACGGTATCATCAGCTTTGCATGGAAAATTTTGAACGGCATTGTTGAGGGTCAAGATGAAATGATGTGAGCTGATGGAAGAAAAAGTTTTGCTGTGCTACGAAAAGAGACTGTTGTGAAAATACTAGGGAAATTAGAACGCTACCTGTAAGTCTCTAGAAGACAGTTTTCTGGATTTAGAGCATTTTTTCCCACCTTTGGCTATGTTAAGCACGTGATATTTCACTACAGGGTTGTCAGTGGGGCTTAACAATGGAGCCCCTCCACCCCAACCCCAATTTTCTGTGAAATAATACCTTGTGCCCATTATTTTTAATTAAGGGGCAGAAGGGTAGTAGGTTGTGTGAAATACTGATCGCAGTGACCTACATTATCAGTTGTTAACCTTGCTAGTATAAAATATTTCTCATCATCTCTGAAGAGGAGATCATAGCAGACATGGGAGTCTTCCCCCTCCTCCCGTTTGGACAAGGGCCACCATTTTGGATAATTGCTTATGCTGTTGGGTAGCTAAAGCAAAGTGTCCTGAAGGTGACTGTGCTATTGGAGACTTACTGGTTTCTGTCACGATGTAGACCTGACAATAGGACCCTGAATATTACACATGCTGTAAGAGACCGGTTATGGCAGAGGAAGAGGGCGTGCCCAGGGTGAATTTGCCTGGGCTAATTTTTTTACATCCTATGGCTTTGTGGTTGCTGTGTTTCATGTGTTCTCTCGTCCACCACGGAGAGGAGCGTGAAGAGGTGAGCTGGCAACTCAGGGTCATACAACTAGAAACCTCTTGTGCCTTGGTGTGCTATTCCCTGGAGCTGCGCTCGGGGTCTTTTGGGCTGGTGTGAGGAGATCTGTTCACTGCACAGCTGCAGTAATATTCGTATCACAGAAAATGTGCTGGCATTTGGAGCATACTCAGTAGATTTTTGCCTGTTACTGAACGTTACCTGCACAGAGGTTATTAAAACTGTCTCTCTGTGTGTAGGAAGAGGTACAAAGCCCCTGTTGTGAAGAGGATAATCCTGCAATATGGCTCAACAGTCATAGAGGTCACTTTGAAAATGACCATAGGCGTAAATAGAGTTTTCTTCTAGAGCATTGATTAATACAGGTCACAGTGGGTTTTATGCAGCTAACCTTCAGCATGGGTGATTTGTTAAAGCATATTCAAGATGAGGCAGGCAGGGCTTTGTCGCAAATATCCTACATGATAAACTAGCCCGTAAAGCTTTTGAATAAATGCAAATGTTCCAGCTAGCAGGTGTCTCATTCAGCCAGATCCTTCTGCCTCCATTGTGCTCTGAGCGATACCTGTTGTGGAAGCATTGCTTTGCATACTGTGCATTAACAATGTGCGTGGGGAAGACCAAATACAAACAGAAATTTGTGGTCGGAATGACCTTGAATTCTGGTTGAGAGCCACAGAGTAAGGGTGAGAGCAAAATCGGGCTCTGTGGGAAAGCATCTGGTGCATGTCTCTGCTGACAGCCTCTACCGCAGCGAGCGGAGAAATGGCTGCCAGTTCTTGCAGAGAGTGGATTAGAGATTAGAAAGTGTATGAAAAGGAGACAAAGGTATGGGTTATACGCTTGCATGCTCCTGCAGCCTACTAGGCTTGTGTAACTTAGTTCTTGTAATTGGATTACCAACAGTGACAGAGGGGCATAAAAACTATGAATATAAAGGTATGCTAAAGGATTTCATATCTTCCTGAAATGAGGAATGTAGTGATGGATGCTCAGCATTTCTCCCTGATTTAGCTTGATGATCTGACTTGTCCTTTTTCTTGCATACATGGCTGTGAGAGGCAGCATGGTAGCTCATTTTGGTGGAATGAAGAGATGGGCCAAACTTTGTTGACTACTTCATTTTCTTTTTCTGAAGGGTGCAGGTGGCAGGGCAAGGCACCCCAAAAGGTGGACAAACAGGCAAGACAGATGTTAGTTGTTCTGTTGGCATCCCAAACCTTCAGGCAGGATGTCTTGCATTTTGATGGTTTCTAAACAGGACTTCCAAACCCAAGAACAGTTCTCCCATGGATCTGTACCTTGTGGCAGGCAGTGCGTCACGGTGTTTGATGTCCAAGCAAGTATGAGATTTCCTACTGAAGCACCTGCTGGAGATGCAGCAGTTTCAGGGGTGGCCTCGTTCTCCTCTCATGCAGGTTCTCTACTGTCTAATGAGATTTCTTTGGCTGGACAACTTACACGATCACTTCTGCCTTACCTTGATGCTTTCACAAAACTGTTTGCATCCAAGTATCCCCTGAGCCTCAGCTTTGCAGGCAATTTTTTTCCAAGTTGCTGGAGGCCAGGAGAAGAATACACAGATGTACATACACATGTGTGCATCCACTCGCTCCCTTGCAGGACAGCATCATCACACAAGTGCTGTTTCCATGGAAACAAGGATAAAATACTGAATAATGGAAATTAGAGAGTCATCTAACAAGTATTTTCTATCCTGGACAAGGTTATTCTCATCTATATTCTCTGCATGTGTTTTCATGGGTTTCTGAAAGACTGTGGGTTTTATTTCATTTTGTTGGTACTCTTTTCCTCTTATACGCAAAGAAGGACCCTCGGCAGTAGCCCGTGTTGTTATTCCTTCTGAAGAAAAATGCTGCATTGCATCACTATGTGCTGCTGAAGCACCTCGACGAGATCTGAAATTCATGTTAAGGATTCTTCCCCCTGTCTTGGTTGCTCTGCGACCACGTCCCGCAGAAAGCAGACCCTGGGCCACTGAAATAGGTAGCCTGAAGAAGGCTGTGCACTGGTGGTTCTTGGCCTTTGAATCAGGGACAAGCACCTGCTTCACACCAGTGCTGGGAGTGTCAAAAAGGCACATTAGACACCAATTTGTCCTTGCCCTGCGGCTCTCCCAGCCGGGTGTTCAGGATGGTTGGGCTCTGAGCCCACGGTCTAACACGCACCAGCGACTAGCTGTGTGTGCCCTTTGCCCTGCCCCAAGCAAGGTGTCCCAGCCAAACAAAGTCCTTTAGAAGCCCACAAAAGTGCTCCTGCAATTTGCATACAAGCAAGACTGCACTTCAGAAAATCTTACATTTTATTTCATAAACATAGGCATCTGCTGCTAATTAAAGTAGCAGCATATAATTATACCCTTTCTTACTAGTAGATACAGAGTCTGACAGTTGCTTAGATACAAAATAAGCAACTACAGATTGTCTTCTGCACTTTAACAAGCACAGGGAGCTGGAACAATAGACTTGTAAACTTCTTCTGTATTATCTTCAGCAAATGTGCCTGGGAAAAATATATTTAAACTCATTGGTAGCTTTTAATTTTAACTGTAAGGTTCTTCAGCTACCTTTCTGCTTTCCTCCATGAAGTACCAACCAAAAACTTTGTGGAGAGGGCAGGATGCTTCCTTGGGGAAAACATTAGACAGAAGGAACAACGGTGCAGTTAACAGCCACCATTTTGCCAAGACCCCATTTTCTAGCTTTTTATTTCCAATGAATGCAAGTTTCTTCTCATTGATTAAAGAAATCCAGGAGCTAGTGCAGTTATGTCGTGGCTTAACCCCAGCTGGCAGCTCAGCCCTACACAGCAGCTTGCTCACTCCCCTGGTGGGATGGGGGAGAGAATCAGAAAGGTAAAAGTGAGAAAACTCGTGGGTTGAGATAAAGACAGTTTAAGAGGTAAAGCAAAAGCCGTGCATGCAAGCAAAGCAAAAGAAGGAATGCGGGAATTCGTTCACCACTTCCCATTGGCAGGCAGGTGTTCAGCCATCTCCAGGAAAGCAGGGCTCCATCACGCATAACGATCACTTGGGAAGACAAACGCCATCACTCCGAACCTCCTCCCGCTTCCACCTTCTTCCCCCAGCTTTATATGCTAAGCATGACATCATATGGTCTGGAATATCCCTTTGGTCAGTTGGGGTCAGCTGTCCCAGCTGCGTCCCCTCCCAAATCCTTGTGCACCCCCAGCCTGCTCACTAGTGAGGTGGGGTGAGGAGTAGAAAAGACCTTGACTCTGTGTAAGCACTGCTTAGCAATAGCTAAAACATCCCTGTGTTATCAACACTGTTTCCAGCACAAATCCAAAAGACAGCCTCATACCAGCTACTACAAAGTGCCAAAACCAGCACTGTAGACACCGGCAGGTAAATAGGAACATAAAGCGTGCACGCAGCGTAGCTAATGTCTTTAAAAGGCAGATGTTACAAAATGTGGTTGCCTTATTTTTTATGTGTTAAGTTCACAGCCAAAGCACTCTGGATGTGACAAGATGGATCTACAGCTTTCCTAGCACAGTCCCTATTGCTTCTTATCAGAAAACTCATGATGCTGTATTGAGAAATCACTTTTCTTGCCCCACAGAATATGTCAGTTGTATCCTGAGAGGCACATCTGAGTGTGTGACCTTTTCTTTTCTCACATTCTGCTAATAAGCCCCAACTTTCTTTGCTCACAAATACAAAACTCTGTTGATACACCCACAGTCTCACTGCTCTTGTTATTAAACTGTAGGGAATGTAATCAGAGCAGTTAATGCCACAATAATCCTCCTGATCCCTGCAGTTATCTCTGAAGATATCAGAAACGATGCTGCCTGTAAAAGAGATGAGGTATGTTCTGGTTAATTCTGCACCAGCACACCTTTGGAGGAATACACTGAGCTAACCTTCAAGATGCTAAAACACTTGAAGCCTCAGTAAGATTTCAAATGCCTTCGTCATCGACTATCAAAAATGTTCAATATTTCTCGATTGAATTGGCTAGCTTATTCCTAAAAAAAAAAAAAAAAAAAAAAAAAAAAAAAAGTAGTTCATTTTGGACAAGGTCGGTCTTTCCTCTACAGCACTGTTACAAGAGACCGAAACAAAGGGATGAGGCTTGCAGGGATGCTGATGCTGGTAGGGCTTGAGCGGCAGGTGGTGCCCAGCGAACACTGCAGCCAGCCTTGCTCTGCTGGGAGCCAAACTGCAGTATTTCTTCTGCGGCCAGGTTGAAGAATTAGGGGTTGAGCAAAAAAACTGAAGTTTCTTCTTCAGTTAGTTACAGCAGCTTTACCAGAATTTAGGGCACTTTTTTGTGGAAAGCTGAAGGCAAAGTTAATACGCAGACGAGCAGCTGAAATTTGCTCCTTGGCAGAGTGAGTTCAGGCAGGGCTCCGGTGGATCACCAGTACAGCAGCTCATTTGCACATGAAATAATGTTTTGGTTTTTTTTTTTTTTTTTTTTCTTCCAGTCACCTGCATAATTTCTAAGGACTTTAAGTTCTGCTAACTGGGACTCTTTACTGCCTGGGGTCAGATGTGAAATGACCCTCCTGTACAAGAATCTTAGTTTCTGATTTTCCTCATCCTTCCCAAATACACAATAAGGGTTGTCATCGGCGCTAACTAGTTCTAAATATTTTAGCCAGCTGGATGTCAGGCAGGAGTTCGGGTTCAAGATGGAGGTGGTCATGTGCTTTGTTGGTTATAGCTCATAAGCAGTGTGTCCCCCAGGAGACCCTCCTGGTGCAAACAAGTCCAGGAAACAGGTTGCTGGTGGAGAGTGGGGAATGATGGTTTGCTTAGCACTGCCTGTGCAGCCTGGTGAGGCTGACTGGTTGGCAAAGGGTAAGCAGGTGAAGTTAGGTGGTGCAGCATACATGGAAATTACTTTCGTATGCTTGTTACTGTCCCAGATTTAAAAAAGAAAAAAAAAAGGG
>VYZV01034302.1:21010-41697 GCA_013401275.1 Pandion haliaetus
GAGGAGAGAGAAAGGAAAAAAGAAAGCAGGAGAGAGAAAGGAAAAAATACAAGAAGAAGAAAAAGAGATGTTTCTGAGCCTGATGCAGTCATTGGGTGCAAATCTCATGTAAGTACCCTGTGGTGGCTGAGTGTTGGTGGGTTTGGAGCACCTCTTCCTCTCTCCAGATGGCCTCCTAATCTCGGTGGGTTGTTGCTGTTCTCTCTCCTCTGAAGCATCAACAGTTTTAGATTCTGCCTTATTGTTTTGGCAAACGTGCCTTTCAGTCATTGGCATGAATACCTGATCAGTCTACTTGGCGCTTTCCAAGTGTCCTGGTTTAACAGGCATTCCCAAAATGCAGATAAAAATGCTTTTTGGTTCAAAGTTTTTTGTGCTACAGACGGCATCAGGATGCTAGTGGATAAAGGCTGAGGCTCCTTCTACTCTTGCTGTGTTGGCCCCTGTTGTCTGAATCCCCATCTTCTCCCAGTCTGCACGTGAGCTAGTTGGTTTGCCCCACTCTCAGTGTCTCCTTACAGCTCAATGTGAACTGACGTAAAGGAGGACACACAGATCAAAAGACACCAGTACATAGACATGTGGGGAAAAACGTTACAAGAAGGTAAAGTGCTGCAGTGAAGAACTCTTAACATCTTTCCCCATCTCTGTTTTTGCGACTGGGCTATATTTCCCTTTCCTTCCCAGTGTGATATAAATTTTATCATCCCCGTAACGTTAATTTGCCAGATCCACCTCTCTCTGAAAGACTCCTGAAAAGAAGGCTGCGCTGTGAGCTCCTGTGCTCTCTACCTCCCCATCAGATTTTTCAAATATTTTGATGTGTGTTCAGAAGCTGCTTTCTTCTGCTGTTTTTCTTTCTCAGCATGAACTTCGTGGTCCCCAGAGGTGGATTCAGAGTTTAAAGGTAAGCGAAATGCCGTGTCACTGGGTATGCTTCAGGCTCTTCCACATGAAACGCAGAAGCGCAACAATCCCTCCACCTCCTTCCAAACATAAGTATAGCCCTACTTCCCACCAGACAAGGTCATGCAGAAATCAGTAAAATCCTCAGTATAGCCAGCTGAGTTGGCTGCTCGCCCTTTTGATCTCTGGGCAGTTGACAGTTGTGAGAGATGTTTTTAGCAACTTCCTGATGAAGTTGCTTATAAATTCTGCCCCCTCCAGAGCCCCATGGATGCTTTTCAGGAAACCAAATTTCAAAACAAGGTAATCTAAGACGTCCCCTACCACAGTCTTGCTTGACATTTTGGCTTCAGGCAAGGCATGTAAGCGCATTGGTGTGCTGTGCCAAAAATGTATTTTTCCTTTTTTTTCTTGGTATGAAGCATCTTCTAACCCAAGCTCAGGTGTTGAAGTTACCTAGTGGCACTGCAGATGATTTGTGGGGTTTTGCTTTGTTCTTGGATGTGTGTGCAGGCTCTACTGACGAAGCGTGCAAGGCTCACGTGTGATAAGAAAACCAACTTCCAACGACCTTACATACTCACTCTGTTCCTTGGTATCCCTTTTTCTTTCATAGATGTCTCATTACACTTCCCTTTCTCTACTTTTTAGGTCCCTCAACTTTTTTCTGAAGATATTTTTATAGTTGTTTTTGTTTTTTTTTTCTTTTATATGGCTTTTTTTAATAAGAGATGGTCCTCAGCCAGCGTGCCGCTTTGCAGACAATGTGTCAGGCATCTCACATAATAGACCTCTGAAAGGCTGTAGATGTCTGTCTGTTGATCTGGTGTCCATTTGCCAGTCACCCTGCCAAAGTTTTGCTACTTCAGAAGCACAAGGGCAGCAATTAGACCTCGTCTTTCTTAGAAAGGTCTTCACAACACAAGAGGAGGTAGTTCCCAGCCATCCGTAGCTGTCAGGTTGCAGGAGGAGGCTCTGCACGTGAGCAAGTGCTGCCCATGGACCAGCTGGGCTGGAAATGCTGCTCTCAGGGCTCAGGTCTGTGGGTTTTTGGTGCAGGCAGGTGTCTGCATGTCGCTAAGGAGGTGTAGGGGCTGGGTGGGTGAGGCTGTAGAGGGAGGGATGTGGGGTTATGGCACCAGAGTAGGATGGGAGGGCAGGGAGCATCCTTTTTGCTCTGTCTGGGTGGCACACATAGGGCTGGTACCACTTCGTCCCATGATCACTGCCCAGGAATCGCTGCGGGGAGACCTAAGCAGGTTCAGTCTGAGAGAGCTCCCAGAGCAGATATCTTGCATTATGTGCAAGTTATAAGTTCCTACAGATCCAGGAGTGAGTTCCTAATGCAATACATGTGATCCGGGAAAGAAGGTGTCTGAGAGGTGGAATGGTGATCCTCCAGCTAGAGTGGGCGTAAAACACCAAAGTGTCAAAATGGCTCCTTGTATCCCTGCACGGGCTGAAACAATCTTTAATTTGTGCTCTCTCAAATGCACAGAGCTCATCAAAGCTGTAAATGCAATCAGCCTCTGTAAACTGACTAGTAAGAAGGGAGGAAAACTGGGGACCTGGGACCTGCTTTGAAGTTTCAATGTGTCACCTTGATAAACTGCAGGTATCACCAGTGTGAGTGAGAGCTTAGAGCAGGGTCCTCTTTGGCAGACAGCTCCCCAGGCTGGCCAATGCTTATCTGTTGCAGTTAAGGGATGCCTGAAAGGCGTGAAAGCTAATTGGAATACCTTGCTGTACCTGGATGCATCTTATACCTATAGCATCAGTAGTGTCTTTGCTAAAAGGTGTCTTGGAGAAACCCCAAATAATTCTTGGGCAGAAAATTAGACTTCAAGTACAAGTCGAGTCTGCCTTTACTGACGTCATGCTTTTCTTTTGTGACTTTACTTTCAAGATGTTACTCAAGAACTTGCCTCATTGCTTTGCCAGGAAAAAAAGAAGTTTTGGTTTTCTCCAAGTTTTGTCATCTGTTCAGCATGAACTTCAGTTAATCTGACAAATCTAGAATGCTTTTGCTTCAGTGGACTAAAAGATACCCAGATAAAAGCTGTTGCACTGAAAACTATTTTGGTGTCTGCAGTCCAAGCAAAATGGGGAAACATCCATATTGTCACAATGGGGTCATGTTGTTCCCTCTATAAAAAACAAAGCTTTTTTCAGAGTATAGGTTTCAACAATTTGTTAGTCACTGTGTTTTTGAAAAGGAACTGCCAATTTTCCTGTTAGTTAGTGCTCTTCCCGTGAACAGTGATGCTCCATCAAACATCCTGACACTATTATAACGAGCAGTACCTAATACCTTAATGAAAACATCTGTGCGTGGGCTACGGGGGAGGTGAGAAACAATAGAGACTATTTTTCTGACTCTATCAGCATGTTCAAAACTCTGTAGTTTGTATAGTCCAGCTAGATAATCTCTGCTCATGCCTTTCCCTGTTGGCTTTTTTCTTTTTCTAAATCTGCTCTGGGTATCCAGTCCCAGCCCCAAGTCACCACCTCACAAGGCAGTTCTGCTTCTCGGAGCTGTGCCAGCGGTGTTGAGGAAATCCAGGAACCAGGAAAGATTGCGGTGACACTCAGTGGTTTCTCTGCCAGCGCATCCCATGTGCCACGTTGCTCTGTTCTCTAATCCCCTTGAGCAGACATTTTGATTCCCATGTCATACACTTCTGACTTAGACCACAATTAAGGCCTTTCAGCTTCACCTCCTGTTTCTCCAATGGGTAGAATATTTTTCTCATGTTCTCTGTGCATCCCTCAAAGGCACTACCATGCATGAGGGCATCATTCAGCTCAATACCTCATTCATAAATTTTCCCAGGCACTCTTCTAGACCAAGCCAACAAGGGCATTTGTTAGCTGAAACGGGATTTCAACCTATGTGATACAGTATCTGTGGAGTTGACTGAGCCTGTGGAAAGCTGACAAGAGATGATTTCTTTCAACTGTGAAGCCTTGAACCGTGAAGTTTGCAGTATTGCTCATCCTTTCAGAACACTGTCATAATTTGATGGATTAATCAGGGTTACTTAGCAGGGATTCTTACCAGGCAAGACAATTCTCTAGCTTTTGAGCCTCTTGTGTACAAAACTCAAGGCCAATGAGCAGCTGCATCTGGCTTAAACAGTACTGTTAAACTTCAGTACCAAGACCTATGTGAGGTTTGTTTCATACAAGATGGGTTTTTTTCTCCTTTGAAGATACTGCTGTGCTTTGTCTTTGCTGAGGTGCGCATTTAATTGTAACCTGCATGGTTGCATCTGATGACATTCATAGAGCCTTTTGCTCCAGCAGCATTGAGGAGATGTGTGTTTTCTCCCTCTGGTATGTGTTTGTTATTAACAGTCCAGTGCATGTCAGCATTACTGTTTAAAGGATATTTGTGCATCAAGCCCTCCAGTGCAAGTTCTGTTGACAGCTTTGAATTCAAACTTTCTGCCCTTCCCCAGTAAGTCTTCAGGCTTCCTAAAGCCTGCCTTGGGAGGTGATCAGCTCTCAGGCACAAGACTGTGCCTGCATATGTGTGCCAGTGTCCTGATGCTCAAATGGTCTTTGTTACCAGGAAGGGTTGTGAAATGCCTTTTGCTAGTGAAGCTGGGGTCCTCGTTTGGGTGCTGTGAGATGACAAGGACAGGACCCTTATTGCTACCTGCATGCAACATGCTCAGGTCAGACTTTGTGGCTTCTGATTCTTCCTGCACTCCTCTCTGTGGCAGTCTGACGTTCAGGTTTGTTTCTTCTCCCATCTTAAAGACATGTCAAAAGCAAGCTAGCTTACTGCTCTCTTTCCTGCTTGCTCTGGTCTGTGGACCATGCTCTGTGCTTTTGGCACCTGCCTGGGCAGCTGGTATTAATACTTTGATTTTAGTTTTCAGCCTTTGATCTGCTCTCCTTTAGCTATTAATTGTCCTACCTCATTCATCAGTGAGACTGCTTTTCCCCTGAGAGGAGACGCTCTCTTCCTCTGCCCTGTTTTCCCTCGTATTAGAGCTACAACATGTTCACAGTGCCTGAACTTAGCTCTGCAACTTATTTTTCTCTAACGCATTGCATACAGCAGAATGTAGCTTCTCAAGTGGCATCTCATCTGCAAGTGGACTTGCTTTTAAAGAAAGTCTTGCAGTACCTGAATATGACCATGCCGTAGTCGTGTCAGGGCTGAGGGGAGGAATGTGTTTTGCAGAATGGCAGGGTTGTAATTTGGATTGGAGTCAGCCCCTCGTGAAGCAAACACTTCTATCTCGGATCAAATGCTCAGACTAGAAAATGCTGATCTCTCTTTTCTGTGACTCACCTGGGGCTGTAAGTTCAGCTTAATAGTGTTTTATTCTTGGTAACAGGGATCTTCAGAAGCTCTCCAATGTTGGAAGGCTTGGGTCACCTTTTCCCCTCGAAGAGCTCCAGCAGATCAGAAGTGAGCAATATAGTCTGATTACAGCTTCCAGACTAGACCTTGTGACTGTTTCGATAAACTGAAAAGCAAAGGCTTAATCTTTTTTCCCAGGCATCTCCCTACAAATTGTGTTCTGTTAATTGAAAGCCCTTTTTAATTAACATTTTCAGAGTACCCTTCTTGAATAGCTGCTAATTAATGTTTGCTCTATTTTGGCATAGTACCCAGTATAAAAATCTCCTTTTAATTGTTTTTATTTAAACTATTGCAATGTCGAGAGTTTTACACCTTCCAAGTGTTTTGGTTTTTCAATGATAGGTAGCTTAACTATATATATATATATATTTTTTTTATTATTTATTTATTTTTTTTTTACTTTTTCTTTCTCCCTGCAGTTCTGCTGCAGTGTGTCGTGGAAATATCCTGAACCATAGATTTCTCCTCTGTGCTAATTCTGTAAATGCCACAAAGTCTTCCCGCTTCCACATGAAGGTTTTTTTTAACCTTCTCTTACCCAGAAAACAATTTCTGGCTGCTGCAGAGGAATTCAGCCTGCTCTTGGCCATGTTGTTTCAATACAGCTACCTGTTGGCTTGCTAAATATTCCACTTCTAGATGAGAGGCAGTTTTAAAAGTAAAATTTTAATAAATTGAGTATTTCCTCCCGTTTTTATAACAAAATAAACCCCCTTTTGTCCCTAAACACACACAGCTTGTTCCAGCCTCGCCACTGCTGAGCGTTAGCAGCGTGGTGCAATGAAAACTTATTTTTCTGAGTTACAGGTCTTCTCCACTTGCACCCTGCGGGACATCCACCCTCTCTCTCTCCACCCCTGCCTGCATGGTGCTGCGATGCTGCATGTGGGAAGTCCCAACCTTCCAGCAGCCGATCTTGCTCCAGAGCTGGGGGCAGCTTTTGAACTGGAAGCGGTGGGTGCCGATAGCATGATGCCTGGGCTGATTCACCCCAGGGATTGTACCACTGCTCTGATGTGCCGCTCCAGGCTTTGGAGGGTGCCAGCCTGGTGACTCCCACTGACGAGGGGCAGCTGGAGTCAGAGCCGGTTTGGGAGTGAGGACAGGCAACAGTTGAGCGGTCCCAGAGAAGCAGTAACCCTAAACACATCGCTTTCCGTATCTAACATTTTTCCTTTGCAGACACATATTTTTCAAGCCCATCTTGCTGCATAGGGTGGTGTGCCTTATTCTGAGTAAAGGTGGGTCTGGCTGCTCCTGGGAGGATGGACGGTACTGCTCTGCAGTCCTCTGACTTCAGGTTGTGCCAACAGCCCCTCCTGAACCTTGCTAGATCCCCAGTTGCTCCAAAATCTCCAGACAAGAATAGACACAGGGATGTTCTTTCATTTCTACTTGTCAAAAAGATTGCAAGACCATTTTTTTTCTACAGATGGATGTGAACTTGCCCTAACTATCCAAGCCTTTTCCATCTTCATATTAAATTACTTCAGCATATTTCTACATGGGGCTACACAGAGTACAGCATACAGGAAAGTTAATAATGGAAAAGCAAAGAAGTTAAAAGGAAATCCAGCGTTTTAAAATTCATTCATGTTAATAATGCAAACTGCTACTTCCTAAATTCCTTGCTATATTTTTACAGTGCTATTTCAAAACCCTCTCCATAGAAGGCTAAAAATCAAACACAACTCATAAATTTCTAAGTTGCTTATAATTTTAATGGAGAAGTGCTGGTGTCCATTGGTTCAATGATTCACCCAAAGACCTTAACAGCATGGGAGGAAATCGAGGAAAGGTCACGTATTTCCTTTTGTCTTTCTGTTGCTTGCAACACCACTACAACACACTGCAATGCTCAGTGAGGCTTCTCTGCTGAACGGCTTGTGAGTGCGCTGCCAACTCCAAATGCTATCCTAGCATGAGGTTTAAAAGTGAAGAACCAGACTGGTTGTTCTCACCCTCTGCTTTGAGTTTTGAGGTTTATGTGGGAATGTTTTCCAAGGCTTGAAAGGCTGGATGTTTTTTCTCTTTCTTTCTAAAAGGTGGTTAAATTTCCCATGGAATTACCTGACTGAAAAAGCCTGAAGAGACAGAAGTCTCTGAATGTTTGGGAACAGTCAAGCCCTGGCACGACGTTGGATGCTCAGATTGGTAGGTAGGAAGGTGTCGTGGTTTAACCCCAGCCAGCAACTAAGCACCACGCAGCTGCTCACTCACTTCCCCCCCCACACCCAGTGGGATGGGGGAGAAAATCGGGAAAAGAACTAAAACTCGTGGGTTGAGATAAGAACAGTTTAATAGAACATAAAAGAAGAAACTAATAATGATAATAATAACGCTAACGGAATGACAACAGTAATAATAAAAGGATTGGAATATACAAGTGATGCACAATGCAATTGCTCACCTCCCGCCGACCGACGCACCCCTTAGTCCCCCAGCGGCGATGCCCCCCCCACCTCCCAGTTCCTAAAACATCACGTGGCATGGAATACTCCGTTGGCCACTTTGGGTCAGCTGCCCTGACTGTGTTCCCTCCCAGCTTCTTGTGCCCCTGCAGCTTTCTTGCTGGCTGGGCATCAAAGGCTGAAAAACCTTGACTTTAGACTGAACACTACTCAGCAACAACTGAAAACATCAGTGTGTTATCCACATTCTTCTCATACCTAGCTCAAAAACTTAGCACTGTACCAGCTACTGGGAAGAGAATTAACTCTATCCCAGCTGAAACCAGGATAGAATGCTATCAGCACACAAAGATTTCTCTTTGTGACTTTTTGTACTGCTAGCACTGCTCAAAACTGTTCTTCATTTAGTGGTACTTAATGGACTCATAAAGCCTTTGATATGGGGCAATTTGACAGATTAATATTGACTTAGAGCAGTTTAACAGTTCTTAGGTGCAGTATGTTCGCTGAGCTGGAGATACATAGTTGGCAAAGCGTACATGGAAGAAAGGAAAACGTTCTTAGTATCACTAAGATACATTTGATTAAAAAGAAGTAGAAAAGGCTTGGCAAACAGAATTTGCTACTTCTAAACACCAGAACAGACAGAAGTACCAGGCCAGTTTTGGAGACTTGAATTTTAATCCTTGAAGAAAGCAGGTTGGAAGGATGCAGCTGCAACTGGCCAAATAAGGTGGTTCCCAGTCAGCGCTCCCAGCAAGTGCAGGACATCCTTCTGCAGCCACCACTCCAAGGGCAGACCCATGGCCAGTGGCTGACACAGATCAGGGAGGTGGCCTTTTCCTTCATGCCCAACTCTGTAAAGCAATGAACTCCATTTTGTTTGGGATCCTTCTGACTGGAAAGGATGGGCAGCAAACAACAAACACCAGGTGGAGGCAATGCCTTCCCCCAGGACCACACCAGCCTCTCAGACCCTTAGTGGACCCAGCTGGCCCCACCTGGGGTCTTTCCCCACCCTTGACCATGCCCCAGGAGCCCCATTTCAGCCCAGCCTGGGGTTGTTCTCTGGGAGTAGTTGGTTTTTGTTGCTGCTGGTCATGTAGGTATGTGTGTGCGTGCTGTCTTGCTGGGTGCCTGGGTCTGTGCTAGGGCTAGTCCCACCATGGGGGGCGTGAATCTGTGGCTTCTGCTGGGGTTTGCAGTGCTCTGACTACATATCTGGTGTTAGCTGGTGTGTTCTGTTACACCTAGGCTGTGTATGCCCGTGCAGTGGCAGCTACACCGGAGCTGCCTGTCCCTCTGAACACCATGTGCTGCTCAGGCTGAAATAGCAAGCGTTGTGCTGCTAGCAGTCAAGACTAGCTGAGTTCATGAGCTCTCCGAAGAGGTCTCTGTGGATGAAATCTAACAGGGTAAATGAGATCCCCCTCTGAAGAGGGTTCCAGGGGGCCCTGCAGGAGAGGTGGGAATGGGTGGTGTCTCTCTCCCACCTACAGAATGACAGTGCCTGTAAGGCTGGCTGCTTACAAAGGGTCTGTAAGCCCCTAGTCCCCTTTGCGTATGCTTTGCAACTCGAGGAATTCTGAACTGGATGTCTTACTTTTCTCTGTTGACCAAGTTGTCTTGGTCCTGGAGCTGGTTGTTCTTGGGCAGTCCAGGTGCTGGCCATGGCAGTAGTGCAGGGTTTCACCACAGCTTGCTGTTTGGTTTTCACAGCGCTAGCGGGGTGAGCTGAAGAATTTGAAAGGAAAGGGGATAGTTTCCTCATTTAGGGGCGCTGGTAATTCTGGGAGCCTTTCCAGCCTTCTGTTTGCCATCCAGTTCCCCAGTGGGAAGCCTGAAGAAGCAAAAGTAATCTATTTCCTACTGTTTAGCTGTATTTATTTTCCACTGCCTGCCTCCGCCTGCAGCACCACTAATGTTCCCAGAGCATCTGAAGTCATTTATTTTCTACCTCTGCCTGTGGCAGTGGTATTGCATGCTAGAAGGTTTTGCTTGAAGCCTTCTGGGCTTTGCTGGGGGTGCTCTAGGCATGTGAGAAAATAAATAGACTTAAGAACAGTATGTGTTTAATCCATGGTGGGTGTCTAGACTGCCAAGGTTTGTGTATGTTTTCACTTTTAATAAGTGTACATAGATATATCACTAAGTATCTGGTAGACAAACATACTCTAGATGTTGCAAACTTGCTGTTCGTATGGTCCTCTCAGGAGCTATTTGAACAGCATCAGCTTCCCTTTATAAACACTGTAACATTTCTTTAAAAACTTAAATTACTTTTGATTGTCTCCATTTAATTAGTAAAATCTTTGCTATGTTTGTCTTGTTTTTATGAGCTTTCCTGGGTCATCCAAAGTCTCTGTGACTAAGGAGGGTGCTCTGTTGTTGCTGGGGCTGTTCAGGTCCTGCTGCTCTGAACCAAGCTGTGGATGCACAGACCAAGGTTCAGGGGTTGGGGAGAGATCAGCAGCTGAGGGATGGAGCCAGTTGGCTTTGTTTGTTTGTTTGTTTGTTTTTAAGACTTTGAAGGTTTGGCATGATTAAATAGCTCCAGGCTTCAAAAGTAACAAGCCTTTCATTCTTCTCTGTGATTATATGTGACTGAGAGATAAAATGGGTCCATTTATTTCCATGACTGACTGCTTAGAAAGTGCCTGGTTCATGCTTTGACTAACTTCTGTTTTTCCCCTTCTTCATGCCCTCAGCTTCTGATGATCTCTTGCGGATGTACCTACCTGTACTTCTCATTTCTATCAGCTGTGTTCCCTTACCCCAGGTGGTGCCAATGATGTGACCTCTAGATCTTCACCACCAGCTTTCTTGACTGCTGGCTCAGTCATATATAAAAGAAAAAAAAAAAAAGCAAGCTGCCGGCTTCAAGGTGGAGTGGATGAGCAGGGCTGCTGTCCCCAGTTTACAGGCAGTCTGACCACTGATGGTGAGCCTGCACCAAGGGAAGATATGAGGAAGGGACATGAGAGGGTAAGCCAAGCCTGTTTTGCTCTTATTTCACTTAGGTGTTTTCCCTCTTTCCCCCGTATTTTGCTAGCAAAGGCACCTGCTGCTTGTCTGACAACAGGCTAAGGCTCGAGCTGTAAAAAAAGCTCATGAGATATTTAAAACTTCTGTAATTTGAGCTCCTGTGTAGCTTCCCTACTTACCACAGGGGAGACAAATCCTCTTACCCAACTGTCAAATAAGCCCAGCAGCAAAGCTGGAAATGAGCTGTGTGTGACCGCCTGGTCTCTGTGGGAGCTCCTGGGAGCGTGCTTGGCCCTCTCCTGCCTTAGGGTGTTGCCTGGAGCTTTGTGGGCACCTCTGGGGTCATCCTGGGCACTCTTGCACCGAAGAAGTCCACTCTGCTTGGCAAAGTTGTCCGAGGTGACAAAAGCTGTTTGAGCAATTGATACAGTGTGAAGTTCCAGACGAAAAGGGGAACTTCTTGTCAAGTAATTCAACTTTTCCGGCAATGTTGCTGCCCTCAGGCTTGCTCTCCTAAAGACCTTTTCTTGGCCTGTGCTCACTGGGGTCATAGAAAAACCTCTCTCCCTGTCGAGGAGGGGAAACTAAGAAGGAATTGGTCTTTTTTTTTTTCTTTTTTTTTTTTTTCTTCTGAAAGTGAAAGCTATTAAGTTTTCTAGATCATATCAATCTGGTCTTTCTATGGAGCAAGATCAGTGCTATACATAAATACAGATTTTTGGGAAAAAGTTTTAATGCGGACCAGTGTCTTATTCCTGTGCAAGGTGGAATGGCTGTGCAATAAATACAAAGCATCCAGTCTGTTTTAATGTGCTACAAGAAGCCATAAAAAATAAGATTTCTTTACCTTTTTACTGAAGTTACTCAAAAGCTATGGAATTAAAAATAACAGATGATATTTACAAATTTTCCTTCCTAGGGGTTTATAAATATCTTGGGTATTTTTATTTTGGACTGTTTGACATTCACACAGCCCAATGCAGAAGGTATATGTAGGATGAGTAGCTCTAAAATGCCTCTTTGAAACATTTCGGAGGCTTCTGAGCAGGCTCTGCACTGAGACATAATTGACATTACAGCATCTATCCTACCTCTCTTAAAATTGAAACATAAAAAAAAAAGATTTCTCCAGTGCATTCCCCCAGGTCACAGTCCAAATGCTGCTGTTTGTTAGCAGTGCAGGCTTTTTAAAAAAAATGCACCTTGTCAGGAGGTGAGGGAAGGCACTTGGTGAACTTTGCAGCCTCTCTGTTGAGGCCGCACCTGAGCCAGCTGCTCCTCCAGGTCCTGCCGAGATTTGTGCAGGTATGGCTCGTAGCATTTGTCTCCAGGAAAAAGCAGATTTCTCAAACAGGAAGGGTGGTGTTGAGAGCTTTCACAGCTCTGGGTTGCTTGCCTCGAGTGAGGTAACTAGCTGCAAAGCGACCAGGCATCTACCTGGTAGGAAAAACTCATTCAGTAAGGCAGAATTTTGGATTTGCCGAGGCTGGACATTTATCTGCTATTTAGTCAGCACCCATCAGGACAGCAACTAATTGAAGCCAAAGGGACCACTCATGGTGTAAGATACTGGGCAATGTGAGCAATGATAATACTATTTGGCCTTTAATTAGTCCTTTACAGTTCTTTTTGGAGCTAGAGAGCTCAGGTTGGATTTACTGCTCCTGCATATGTGTTCCTTGTGGATTAATTTGTGGCCCCCACAAAAGGTATGAAGGGCTTGTGACTGCAGAGCTGCTGACGTCTGCAGGTGTTTGCATCACTCTCCTACCTCTTCCATTTATCACCTGAGAAATCAGGATTTTTCTCCTCCTTTGTCACAAAATATCTGTGGTCTCTGGGGTGTCTCAAATCTTGCTGATTTCTTTCAGTGCCTGCTAAATTACAGCAGCTTTGCTGCAGGATAACAAGCCTGGCTACCTCCCAGCTGGTTTCTTTGCTGGTTGTCCAGCTGTTAACCTGACCAGGAAAGTGCTATGGATGTCTGTCACAATGCAGTGTTTGTTTTTCTTGCTTGTTCCTTATGTTGCTGTAAGTATATTTGATTACTGTTGAACACCTGAAATATGGGGGAATTAAAATTCTTGATTGTTGCCCATTAACATCTATGCAGGGAGGCTGGCTCTCAACAGGGCTGGATGGGGATTTTTTTTTTCTTACTGCTGGGTTTCTTTTAGGAATATGTCTTCCTTGAAACCTTTTTTTTGGTTCTCCTGTTGTCTGTACTTTAACAGGTAGACTGACTACTGTGGTGATTGCTGCTGAAAAATGTTGGATGGGCAGATAGGATTAGCGATAAGTTTCAGTGCACCCTTAGCATGTGTCCCTTGAGGTCTGAGGTTTTTCCTGGGATCCTGTGCTCTGGCTGTTATGATTTGATGTGGACTGCTGCTATGCCATTGCCTCTGCTCATTAGATTTGACATTGGTGTGAATTTAGAGAGCTGGTTTACTGTTAATCAGCTTCTCTGTTAATCTCACACAGGTCCCCCAGCTGTGTAAAAGCTCCCCATGAACTTATGCTAGAGTCTTTTCTTGGCTTTGTCTCCTTGTTTCTCTTTGTGCTTCGTGTGAGCAATTATATGTATTGCGGTGAGTAAGATATCATTTGCTGAATCCTGCCAAGAAATAAGTCTCCTGTTCTTCAAAGCTGGGTTGTTTGGTTTTTTTTTTTATATAAGCTGGCTTCTGTAGTATCAGTCCTTGTCTGCTCTGGGAAATTAATTCTTTCCTGAAAATGTTTTTCACCCATACATCTTGCTGTACCAGTACTGAAAGCTAGTCTCATCTTGTCCGAGGTACACACATTATAACAGTGGTCCCTTTAGAAAATGTGACTAGGACCGAGGGATTCATTTTGGTACCTTTGGTCTTCTGCATTGCTACTACTGAATCATCAATGGGACATGCTCTTGTTTGAGTTTTAAGTGGGCACAGCTTCAGAGGAAAGCTGCTGCTACACGGACAGCGAAGCAAAAGGGCATGCATTTTTGCCATTTCTGAAACAGAAGCATCTTGATTTAGATCCTGTCTAGAGGCCTTATCCTGCAAAAATAACAGCCACAACAGTACAGGGTTAGATCCTCACCCAGATCCAATTTCTTTATGAAACTGGAAGGTTTGGCTTCCCTCAGTCACCAGCTCCTGTAGTCTAAAGCTGCTGAAGGGTTTCATAAGGATGGGTTGCCAGTGTTATCCCTCTTAGAAGGGGGAGAAAAACAAACCACAAGCAGTCATATACTTTATCAATTAGCAGATTGGTGCTGGAAAAAGAATTATGCCTACCTGTCCTTGGCAGTTTCCTGGTTGCTGGTTTTATTGAGCCTATTCCTCTTGACTGCAAGATACATCTGAATATACAAGTTTTCACGCTGCTGCTTAATATGGGCCAAGCAGAAAATTTAAAAATCAACACTTTTGAGGAGCAAATGTTTTCAGCCCTTCACTCTTCCACTTTTCTGCCTTTTCACTCTGTTCTCTGGGCTGTGAAAGCTTTTAACTTCTCTGCATTTGACTGTCACCCCCGAGGATGTGACTCACCAGCGAAGGGATGGACACAAAGTTTGTGTTCTGCGGTTTCTTTGTAGGGACACATCTGTCCTGAGGCAGTTCTGCTTTTTAAGTAGCAGGGGGCTTTAGTGAGTAGAAGAAAGGTGTTTTTGACTAGGAATGATAAAGAGTATCTAGTAAAGGCTTCTAAGAAAATGGTCCCCTAAATTCCTTCAATTTTGTGTCAATAGGGCTTTGTGTCAGTGAGCATCCAAAGGTAGAATTTGGTCTGTGGAAGCAGCACAAAAGGATGTGGGCATCCTAAAGGGCCTTCTTTCCCTGTATTGCTCTGAGCCTGGAAGGGTCAATTCTCTGCTTTTGAGCACAGTTCCAGAAAGAAAGAGGTAGATCTTATTTACACTACAAATAAAACTGTGGGGTGTACCTGGGCTCTGACAGAGCTCCACGAAGAGCTCCCAGAAGCAGTTTTCTCCATGCAGCCGTTTATTCTTTCCGTTGTCCCTTAGGTTGTTCCCACTATCATGGTGTCAGGATGCCCCAGGGAGTTTTGCAACTTCAATTAGTTTGTGCTGGCTAAACTTACCTCTATATATCAGCTAGCTGGCTTGCTCTGGGGCACAGGTATTTGTGATTTACCCCAGGTTTCAACACCACTTGGAACCAAGTCACAGAAGTTTGCTTCTGGACAGATACAAATCCCTTTGGAGCGCTAGGTCTTGCCTGTGGAAAGGCAATAGCTATGTTGAACTAGCTGGCAATACTGCTGTATTTATTTATTTTTTAAATTCTAGTGTGGTCATCCCTGGCTTCACAGTTTCTGTTCAACCCCAAGGAAAGCACAAAGACTCTTTTTCCAAATAAATCGGCTCAACTAATCGACAAGGAGTGTGATGTCCCAGGAGGAGTAGGTGTTCTGGTCCTAGAGGATTTACAGCTGGCGTGGTAGATGCAGTTTGAAGAGTGTTACTGAAGTGAATGGAGAATAGGAATATTAGACTGGAGAACAAACATGAGGTGGCTGCACAATACAGTGACTTTCCTGGTTTTCAGACCTAGGAAGGAGCATACCAATAATGAATCTAGAAGCACCTTGCACATGTACTATTGAGATCAGTATGACTGATCATGCATAATTGATATAATAAAGCTCTGCAGTATTGACTCTTAGTCAAAAGTGGCGTGTCTGGGTGACGATGTGTGGAGCAGTGAAGCATTTTGAAATGTCCCTCACCTTCAGACCGCTCTGCTGACTGGTATGTGTGGCAAGAGTCCTGTGGAAGGGAAAGCTGTTCAAAGCTGCTTTCTCTTGACCTTACCAAGTGGAGTAAGTAGTTTTCCTCTTTAAACAGATCAGCCCCAGAAATGTTTCTTTTCTGTCTGTCTGCTGGTTTAGGGCGTCCTAGGAAAACATTTTATGATGTTTGTGAGTGAGTTCAGCAAATGCATATAATGTTTCTCAAACTCTTTCACTACTGTTGAGGGAACTTCTGGGATTTTGCTTTTTTCTACTAGAGATGACTACAGGTGTGTAAGAATCTAACTTCATAAACCCATGAACTTGAAGCAAATGAATGTGTTTCCTCTAGTTTCCTATGGCTTTAATCTCAATAGGCTTTGATTATATAAGAACAAGGAAAGGACAGCTTGTTGTGATGGACAGTTTAATCTCACCTGCCTGCTGGTAAGATACAGTGGCCTATCTAGAGAACTGCAAAGTATAAATTGCCTTTTTAATACTGATAAACAGTAAGGGGGGGGGCAATGACTTAAGGAAATATTACATCTTAATTGTAGTTCTCTGCTGGGATCAACAAAGCTGGTTCATCCTTGAGCTTCTGCTGTTTACTCAGTCTCTCAACCCCATGATAATTATTTCCTTAACCTTTAGTAGGTTGGTGACATAATCTGTGGCACAGCAGAATTTATATAACAGCTTGATGATGAGACTTTTTTTGTCCACGCTTATTATATGACCAAAACAATCGGCCAGCTAAGTATCTGTCTGATTCTTCTGTGACTTTGTAAGGAAACTCATAACCTAAATGATGGCTTAACACAAAGAGAGGGAGGTTAGGCAATTCCCCCTATTCCCTTACAAGAGAGTAAGCTGTATTCCCTGTTACTTCAGCTTCTTTGACTGCATAGAAAAAGAATAATAGGGGAACAGTCTGAAAATACATAACTTAATCACAGAAATGTAGGACTGGCAGTGACATGTGAAGAGTTTGTCACACCCAGCCCTTTGTTCTGCCCTGGGAAGAGGCAGGACCCTGTCAAGATCTTCTTACTGTATCTTCCCTCTATCATAAGGCAGGGCTGGCTCTTATCAGATTTTCAAGCTGATCTAACATGAGAAATTAAAAGTCCTACAATGTGTCAGCTGATGACCAAGCAGCCTACAGGTGCCACAGGTTGGGAATACAAGGATGGATATTGTTTGAGAAGATCTAACGTGGGAAGACAGAATGAAATTGAGTCTGGGCTGAATATCAGGCCAGTATTTCCCAGCAGTGAGGTCTAACAGGCTGCAGAATACTTCTGGGAAAACAGCAGCAGAAATGCTGTTACATATGGTCCCCGTGTGAGTGTTCAAAAACCAAAAGCTTGCCCATGGCCCTATGAAGAGCTGTACTACGCCATTAGGAATGAACAGGCATTGCCTTGGCAACATGGACCCGCCGGACCCAGGCTAAGCTGGCTGTGATGGGAGCCACTTGTGGCAGGAGCAGCTTGCCTCCCTGTCTGGGCAGCAAATTACATGTTAGTTAATTGATTGTAGCCTAAGGAAGGGCCTAAGCCTATTTCCCAAAGATGGATATTATCAGTAGTTTATCCAAGAGGAGGTTCAAGTTTGTGGGGACTCGAGAAGCAATTTGGTAACCCATCCATCTCCCAGACCTTGCTCTGCCCTTCAGGTGTGCTGACCCTGATCCCTCTATGGCGCTGCAGGTGGCACTTCAGTTCAGCCTGATTTCAGTGTGTTACACTGAGGTCCCCTCATAGCAAATCAAGCCCGCCAAATCCAGAGTGGTGGTCTGCCCTCACAGAAGGGATCTATTGCATTTGCCTATGAAGCCCTGTTTTAGATGGCTTATTTTTCCTTCTACTCCAAGATCCCAAATCCCAAAGCACTTCAAGGAGCAGGCTCGGTTATCTACCCCATAGGAACGGGGCAGTGTCGGAGACGTATGACCGTGCTCGGTGTGGCTGTCTCCGGCTGGCATGCGGCAGGCACTGAGAAACGGCATGGGAGCTCAGCATTTTGAACAACTAGGAAAGGGTAGAGTTTTGCTGTTGTGTCTTGGGGAAAATCATCCCCTTCAGAGGAATGGGGTCTGCTAACACTATGGTGTTCCCCAGAAGGGATGATGGTTGCACCTGAACTGCTTTTTGTAACACCTGTGTGGGTCACTGGTAGCTCCCCAATTAGCTTGATGCTGTGAGATGGGAAAGGATGACTGGACTCTCTAAGTGAAGCCTGTATCTACCTTCTGCAATTGTTTTATGGGAGCCTGGAGGGCAGGCATGGAGGGCATCCCTCTCGAAGAGCAAAAAGGGGCTTGTTTGGCTTTACTTGGTATGCTTAAAAGGTGGAATAAACTTAAATATCCCCTTCAATTTTGTTAGGAGAAATCCCATTTGCATGTTACACCCCTATTAGCTGAGACAATGGGGACAAACGTTGGTAATCTGTTAATTATGAGCATGTTAATGATATATATTTCTACAGTCAAATAGCATTGCAAGTGTATTTCCTCTCTTAATTTTGTGCTGTGCTGTTTGAAATGTTAATAAAGCCAGAATTCTCAAAGGTCATCCTCTGAATGCATTGGCTTTTTTTCCTGTTTCATTTCGGAACAATTTAAATGAGGTTTTGTTCCTAATGTTGCTAACAATATCAACTTTCTTGTTTAATTCATGAAGGTGTAGGAACATGTCTTTGCCCTGGTCAGTGAATTAAATGAGAGAAGCTCTGTATTCTCCTTTAAACCATTCCTTGGTGTTTTCCTTCCATGATGTGTTTTCCTTCCATGATGTGTGTCATCTCTCTCCTCTTTCCCCCAGCAGCCCCTACTTCTTTCTTTTCACAGGCTGTGTGAAAGAATGGTTTAAAAAACAAAACAAAACCAAAAACCAAGAGAAAAGTGCAAATTTAGCAGAACGGAGCATTGCATTTTCTGAGGAGCCATTTATCATCCTCAGAAAGTTTTGATTCTTCACAAATAATAAAGAAAAGGACTGGTAATTGCTGTTTTCAGCTAATTGACAGAATTGTGTCATGAAAGAAGGAGAATTTCTGCATTGCCTTTGCTGATCACACTTGCAGGTTGTTTGAAACTTTCCATTGCTGCTGAATTAAGAGACTGTCCCTTGTCTGTGTTCATCATTGATCCATTAGGTGGGTTTTTAATTTGATTTTAATACTATTAGATGACAGGGAAGTTTGCAAGTGGAAAGGATGTTTCCATCAACTTGGTTTGCGTGATAAAGCTCTACAGATTTCTAATATTCACCTTAATGTTGCAAAGCAGTGCCTGATTCAGCTTCTAATTTGCAATCTTTCTACTGGTTTCACTGGAAATGCAGCCTTCCAGGTCTCTGGCTTGCAGGGTATGCCATGGGTTTCTACTGGTGTCTGAGGGCAGTAGTGAGAATGCCTGTGGGAGGTGCTCCCAGGTAGAAGAACTGTTCGGCTTGGTGGCTGAGCTTCAGGAGGAAGCAGACAGGCTGAGGAACACCTGGGAGTCTGAGAAGGGGACTAACTGGTGGAACCATACTCTGCCCTCTCTGTTCCAGAAATGTCAACTAGGTAGAACACATGGCAAGGGACATCCTGTACCCCTTCGTCACCACACAGAAGGTAGTGACTTGAGGGATATAGGTGAATGGATACAAGTCTCTGCTTGGGACAGTGGGAGAAGCTCCTCCTTGTCTACCTTGCCTTCTCAGGTGCCCTTATACAACAGATAACAGTCTCTGGAATTGGAAGGACAGGGACACGATGAGGTGGATGATGATGCATCTATGTTTGAGCAGGCACTGAGATCAGGTCAGCCTATGCCCTGCTTCATGACCACCTCTATGAAGAAAAAATGGCGGGTTATTGTCATAGGTGGCTCCTTTCTGAGGGGAACAGAGGGTCCAATCTACCAACCAGAGCCAACTTTTAAGGAAGTTTTCTGCCTCCTTGGGCCTCAGGTTAAAGGTGTTGCCAGGGAACTTACTAGCCTGATATGTCCCTCAGATTATTTATCTGCTATTGCTTTTTCATGTGTGTACTAATGAAGTTGTGATGAGAAGTCCAAGGGAGATCAAAAGAGACTTCAGGGCCTTGGGGAGATTGGTAAAGGGATCAGGAGCGCAGCTGGTATTCTCTTCTATCCTCCCAGTTGTAGGGAATGACGTTGAAAGAAACAGGTGGACCCAGTTTATCAATACACTCCTCTGATGCTGGTGTCGCTGGCAGAATTTGGAGGGTTTTGATCATGGGAAACACCAGGCCTGCTGGGCCCTCATGGGATTCACCTTTCTCGATGGGGGAAAAATTAGCGGGGCTGATTGAAAGAGCTTTAATCTAGGTTCCAAGGGGGAAAGGGCCAAAATCAGGCTCACTAGTGGTAAGCTATAGGATGGCATGACAGTGTTTGAGGGATGGTGTGCTACTGAGAGCTTTCACTCTGCTCCATGATGTACTAAGTACACCAGAGCATGTTTGAACTGTTTTTTCATTAATGCACACGGTATGAGGAATAAACAAGAGGGACTAGAAGCTTTGGCTCGGTCCCAGAGCTATGTCATTCGTATAAGTGAGACTTCGTGGGAAGAGTCCTGTGACGGGAGTGCTGTGATGGGCAGTTACAGGCTCTTCAGGAGAGAGAGGCAGGTGAGGCAGAGGGATAGCGTGGTATGTAAAGGAGCGGTTGGACTGTACAGCGCTTGCAGTTAGGGATGATATGGTTAAGAGCCTCTGGGTAAGGGTTAGGGAAAAAGCTAATGAAGTGGATGCTGTTGTAGGAGTCTGCTATAGATCACCCAGCCAGGATGATGACACCAATGTAGTATCCTATAAGGAATTAAGGGAAATCTGTAGATCAGTTCCCCTTATCCTTATGGTAGACTTCAGTTTCTCAGATTTTAACAGGGACTATCATACAACAGATGTGAATAAGTCCAGGAAATTCCTGAAGCGTGCTGTCATGGTTTTGGTTTCAGCTCAGCCGGTAACAGAGCACCACGAAGCCGCTCACTTGCCCCCCACCCCCCACGCCTGGCCACGTTGGGATGAGGAGAAAATCCAAAGGCAGGCTCGTGGGTTGAGACAAGGACTGGGAGGGATCACTCTCCGCTTATGGTCATGGGCAAAAGACAGGCTCAACTTGGGGAAGAAACAAAATCCATTTAATTGACTACAAATCAAATCAAAACCAAGGATATTAGGAAGGAAAACCAAACCTCAGAACCCCTTCCCCCCACCCCTCCCTCCTTCCCGGCTCA
>VYZV01034302.1:55066-94958 GCA_013401275.1 Pandion haliaetus
AACTTAATTTGTTGAGCCAGCCACTTGGGAGGGCAGAGATAGCACTGAGGTGATTTGCAAGCCTGAGCCCTCAGAACCACAAACCTCTCTCTTTGCTCACATTGAAGCGTGCACCTCTCAGGACCCCTGGTTGAGGCATATGTTTGATTTCACTTTCAGTGCAGAAGTTCTCTCAGTTTCTGGGACTGTGTTTTTTTGCTAAACAGGAAGATTTTTTTTTTTTTTTTTGTAGTTTTTNAGTGTTATAATTGATGATGCAGTGTTGGAACCAATACCTTTGCTGTGGGCTAGGCAAGAGAGCTCCAGAAACAGCAGAGGGTTGTTGTTAAGTGCAGAGAAAAGCAGCAGTGTCTTCTAAAACAAAAAATAACTTGCAGGAGTTCCTGTGGAGATGTCTATTTTCTTGATCTTCATGTAAGTGCTCAGTATTAGTGTTCATAAAAAGATCTTAGTGCTAATCGTCCTGTAGGTTCCTTTGAAATATAATATTATAACTTTTAAGGGAATAAGTAAAAAACATTTTTAACGTGCCTCCTACGCTTCTTTCAATAAACACACAGTCTGATTTACTAATGCATAATGTGTCCCAGAAATCAGTTTAACTGATTCCCATACATCAGTCAGCATCACTTTTTCTATTACTTTGCAGAACGGATTTCTTTGAAGCCCCATTTTGTAGACTCTGGATGATATATCTGTCTAACTTTTCTGAAGAAGGGAGAGAACCTATCAGTTTTATTATTTAAGATTGAAGGATGCATTAGTAAGAGCCTGAAACCTACTTTCCATATGGTTATTGAGATCTGTTTTTTAGAAGCTGCCTTTCACTCACTTTTTAGCTCTTGGAAATTAATTTAATGATCAAGAACAGGCCAACAACACTAGTTAAAGCAATATTTAAGGCCAGGTCTGTGTAGAAATGCGAGGTCTGTAACCATAGAGTATGCTTTCCAAATAAATCTAAACTGGAAATGTTATGCCTCAGAGGCATACAGTGCACAAGTCTAGTGCAGAGACTGGATTTATCTTGATACGCTGCCAAGCAAGCATCTTCTGTCTTGCCATTTCATGTCTGTCCTTCCCCTAACAGTACTCCTAGTTGCCTGTCCTGAGGCACCGATGCCTGCTGAATACAAAATGTTAATTTGTATTTCTGCTCTGTGGCATTACTGAAGCCTATGTAGAGGGATGTAAAACTAGTCTTTGTTATGGCACTTCAGCCATAAAATACTGCCTGGACCAAAGCAATCTAGTGATCTCTAGTCAGGAAGCAGGCAACAACCGGGGCACAAAGACAAACCTTTTCCTTGAGGGCTTGTTATCTTAGCTGGCATCTGGGAATGATTTAGAGCCTCCTCCAGCCAAATGCATCCAAACCTACACCTGGAGCTGAAAAAGCTCAGCTGCAACTAGGAAGACTTGCATCTCCTATGGAGCAAATCAGAAGATAAGCACTGAAAAATGCTGGTCAGCAGTGGGTTATACCTAAGCTAGAAATATTTAAAGCAGAAGCCTGGAATTTTCATTCAAGCAAAGAAAGTGAGAGACATGAGAAATTTCTCATGCTTAATCCTACACTCTGGGCATGCAGGTGACTAGAAGTAGTTCTCTTAAAGTGAGCCTGCTCAGGTTTGCTGATGGAAAAGCTGTGTTACCAGACTTTTCCCTCTCTATGCACTGGGACAACTGAGGTTGTCCAAGTTTTGAATCAAGCAGCTTCCTGCCATTTAGCAGGGGTTTGCAAAGACTTAGATTACTTACAACCTTGTTTTTCCTGGGGGTGAAATCTCCATGCAAGTCCACAAGCAAGGCTCTGTTTCATAGTAAAACAGTGCCTACAGCTTTATGCCTTTTCCCAGAGCTTGCAAGGTAGATGTGGAATCTCTCGTGAACAGCAGCACTTCAAAGTTAGCTGAGAGGCAGATTGTGTATTGGCACCATGGAGAACTTGAGCAAGCAGTTCACAGCCACCCCATGTGATCGAGTCATCACAGTGCTGGAGCGCGAACTGCTGCGCTCTGTACAAACAGTTAAACAGGTGAGTTAGGATTACCAAAGAGCGTAGGCAATTTGGGAGTAGAAAAATTTGTGCACTAGCATCTCTAAAATAGGAAAAGAACTAGAAGCCTCGACTCTGGGAAAGTTTTACAGGTAGGCAGCACCCACTTTCTTTAATCAAGGCTACAGGAGAAAAGCTGAAGGTGATCTGTAAGGGTCTGCTGCTTTTCCAGGTATAAAAAGAGGCTTGAAGCTGGTGTGTGTAATAGCATAATAGTAACTTAAAGACCTGAGAGAAGAGAGCTCGCTGTTGATACTTGCTAGTGAGGAAGGGGAAGCCACAGCTTTTGGATGAGCGGAGACCTCCTGACTCCCTGAGGGTAGGACTTAGTTCATTTAACCGTTCAGTAGGAACCCATATTAATTGAATGCAGCCCCTTTCTTCCTGCTAAGCAGAGGCTGACGGAATGTTACAACAAATTTCAGCCTTTTCCTGTTTTGTGTTTTTAATAAGGTTGTGACTAAAGGGAGCAGGTCAGTCTTGTGACCGTTTCCAGAGGGTGCAGTTCAGAGGTGTAGCGTACAAAGAATAGCATCTCCCTTTTCATAAGAGGTATCGCTTCTGTTCAGAGGCAGATTCTGGCCTTTGTGAAGCCCTGAGGAAGATCTGTTGAGAACTCTGGTACAACAGGAAGATAGACAGTGGCAGAATATAATTAATATTTAGCATCAGGAGGCCTTTGTTAACTAATGAAATGAAATTAGTGTTGAAGAAGAAACAGGAATGGAGATTTGAAGAGCCCAGGTTCTCCTCTGAAAAGCAGAGTGATGACATGTGAAAGTCGGGTAACGCACTTTTTATATAGCAAGACATTTCTGGACAATGTTCTGAACACACGTGTCAATACTTGATTTGTTTTCCAGGCTGCACCTATGCTGGATAATTTCATTTTGACAGGATCCTGGTAGTTGCTAGCACTAAGATAGCTGGGTCGTTTACGCCTGAGGGAGAGTCCCGATCTTGGCGTTTGGGCTGTGTGCTCTACATGCCATGTGGCAGTCAGCATCCCAGCCCATGACCTTCTTCTGACTGCTGCATCCCATCCCATGCTCTGGAAAACACACACATGCACACCCACTACTGCACGGAGTTCAGAGAGAGGACACATGAATAACATAAGCTTTGTTATTGAAATCTGTGGTCTTTGCCCTTTGCTTATTTGTTTGTAAATGTTTCTGTGCAAGAGTGTGCTCTGTGCGTGGTTGTGTCTAGTTTATAAGTAACAAAATCCGTTCTCGCTTTATGCTAGCACTTGTTTACTTCCAGAAAGTGATGTGCTATAGGTGCTGAGAGAGATACATCCATTGTGAAAACAAAATGAAAAGACCCAGATGTGCTGGTATACTTTCTTTTTGTGATTAAAGCTTTTTTCCTACTGCATTATCTTCAAATCAAATTTGCAGTCAGGTAATAGGGCAATAAATGCCCTAAGCAAAGCCTAGGGATGCTTATTAGTAATCTCTTCATAACACAGCCATAGCTTTGGTTGGTACCTTACGTGACACTAGTATTAAATAGCCAGTTAGCAAAGGACAGGCATTTGCTATAAATAAAAACCTCAAACCCAAAACAGCCTTTAAATCTTAAGTCATTAGAAAGATGAGTCCTGAACTTTCATGTAATTGTTAGCACCAGGGCAAAATAGATGGAGTACACTGTGACTAACTCTGCAGCTAGTAAGCACCAAGTGTAGATGTCACGTAAGAGGCAAAACAGGAGAATTGCTGGTGGAGGTTTGGTTAGTATTTCAGGTTGCTATAAAAACTTGAGGATAAGGGTGACGGAGAAGAACTGGAACAGTTTTTACTCTGATAACAAGATGAGTCATGTTAAAAAGCTTTTGTTATTCCTGGTAAATAACTTCAAAGATTAAATACGAAATTAGGGTATGATTGTTTTCCCTCGGAAAATAGTGATGTATTGAATCTAATTTCACTGTGCAACCAAGCAATCTTAACATTTTTTCAAAATCAAAATGACAGTACACAAACTTGCAGATGATGAGTAGAAACTTGCACTTATGCAGGAAAGCAAACGTTAGTAGCCACTAGAAATATTGACCTGAATGTGCAGGTGTGGTTGCATTGTCAAATGTGAAGTTCTTGTATGTTTTATGGTTGACTGTGTATTTTTTCCACGTGCATGTGTTGCTTTTCCTTTGAAATGCCATAAAAATGTCTTTTCTCCTTCCTTTCGCAAAGGAAGATCAAGAATTATGTGGCCTATTGGCATACCAGCATTTGTACAGGGCAATTTTCCTGGGATTGGATGCTAATTAAACTTGAATCAAAAAGAACTTGAACTAGAATTCACCCTCTGTTCAGTGAAGCATATGATACGGTGAAACTAATAGCCTGTGAAAAATGGAACCTGTGTAAGAAGGTTAGTCTTCTGTGATGGGAAACACTCTGAAATTCCTCAAACTGAATTTGAAAAGTGTTTTAGAAGGGGTAGTGGGTGATAAGCTGGTCTTTGTTTCTGTCCCAATGAATACTGAATGACCTATGCTGCGCTCTTAGCCTCAGGTAGTCCTACAGGCTCCTCCCAGATCTTGTTTAAAAACATGGAAAATGGGAGAAGTGGTTGTGAGTGTCGGTAAGCTGAGGCCATTGAATCCAGATTCACCACTTCCTGGGGAGCTGTGCAATACAAAGATGTTGTTTCATTACCTGCACAGTCTCCACCATCCCCAGGAAAGAGTGGACTTGTTGTCCATATAATGGTGGATGAGGGAAGGAGGAAATTTCAGGAGAGTTTTAGGCTGTTGATTTCTTAGATACTTATGACTTTAAGGAGGTACTTAAATTTAAGAAATTTCAGCTATACCGTCCTTTTTAAGAGTGTGTTATTGACTGATGGTAGATATCCTTTCTCTTCTTGGTGTGCTAGCCCCAGGGAACCCCCTTGTAGTCCCCACTCATTGTGCTGCACAGGGAATTTCAGTGCTGGACTCTGATTGTGAGTTTTAAATTTAGTGGCCAAATTCTTGCAACTTTCTTCCTGGGTCAGGGCTGCATTTCTCCGCTGTGTGTGCAGGCACGTTGCTCAGCTGATAACAACAGTGTTTATTTGTGAAGCCCCATTGCAGGGTAAAGGCAGCCACAGAAAGTAAGGTTGCATCAAAGCAAAAGTTTGTTGGGCTGTATGATGACCACAACAGGTGTTGCCTGCCTTGGATGCATGGCATAGATAGGTGACAGGAAATCAGAGTTTCCACGTTCTCTGCTGGGCTATTTGTTACGAGTGACTTGCACATCTATATTGCAGAAGTTCTTTTTCCTATATCCGTTTTCTTTTCTCCCCTGTTCACTGAAATTTTTTGACTGTGTGCAAAGCAGTCTATTATCGCTCAGACCTATCCAAGGAGATGCAGCCTTTACAGCCAGAAAAATACAGTTCTTCAAATGCAACTGGGAGATTGCCATTTGTGCTTTACAACTTATTATTGTTGAACAACTTAACATTGCTGACTGCAGAGCAGCCTTGATTAGTGTTAGTGTAATGCAGACAAATTCTTTAGAGAAGAGGAGGTTCATGTGGAATCAGGATAAATGTTCATAATAAGCTCTTTCATTTGACCAAGCAGTAGTAATAAACTTGTAATTGTTGTATGTGTATTGCCAGAAAAGTCAATAATTTTCTTCCAAAACCACTCAGAATTACATGTGGCCACTCATAACAAAAAGGTTTTTCTGGTTAATCTTCAGCATGTATCTTTTAATCTCTCATTGAAGATTGAGCTATGATGATGCCTAGTGTGGTTCTTGAAAGGGATGCCCTTCTTATGCTTTGCTAAAATAAAAAGTTGTACTTGTAGTTTTAAAGCGGATTAAATTAAACTTGACAATGCTGCTGTGAAGAGAGGAAGTAAGGAGAGACCAGGATCACTGAAGTCATCACTGGAAAGCAGCACAGCTCTTCATTAATGCCCTGGTAATTTTGCTGTATTGAGGTATGGGCAGAATCTAAAGAAAATGGCATAAACTCCCACTTACCCTCAGGCTCTTTAACTCCTTGAGTAAAAAAGGTTTGTGAATCTGCATAGATATAACAGAGCAAACTATATCCCACTAAGTGCCTTTTCATGGGTCTAATTTAACCAACTTCAGCCAAATGCCCAGTCACCTGAGAGGGTTGCTCTAGGTATCAGTAATGACACAAGCCTCTTATCTCATTTTGTTGATGCCCATTTAAATTGTCCTAGTAAATTTACAAGATAAGGTCAGAGGGAAATGGAAAATACTGATCCTTAATTCTCAGGACATGCAAAAGTGTTCTCAGTTGTTGCGAAATTTGGAAGGCAGATGTTTCCCTCCTTGTGAGAGGACTTTTGAATGTTTTGTCTTTAATGAAGTCTGCAGAATTCATGGCATCCTGGCAAGCCCCACAGAGCGTATGGCAGTTGCCAGGACTTGAAACGACTGACTCAGTGTGTCTGGGTGATGGACAACTGAGGAGGAGTCTGCTTTGGATAGGTGCTGTGGCCTTGTTCCTTGCATCAGCCCTTTGAGTCTGAATGGGCAGAAGCAAGATGCTTTTGAGGTGGAGATGGGAGCGGCAGAAACTTCACCTAGAACCGCCAACATTTGATTAGGAGGGATTCCTTTGGGACTGAAAAATTTGAAGGGTTTGTAAGGATCCTTATACAGCTGTAGTAAAGAAACTCATGCTTGGGGCCTGCCTTAAACACCAGAATGAAGGTTTCTGGAAGCGAGTACAGAGCAGGCTTTCATATGCAGGGTTGGGGTTGGATAGGTTTACCTGTATATATGGTATCCAAATTCTCATTATGGAGAACTATGACTTGATTCACTTGCCTGTACATTCACACAAGGTCTCATTTGAAATGACCTAAGATATCCTACCCGACCTCCAGTGTTGCTCCAGGTCTGTCATGCGGCTGTCTCTGATATCCCAGAGAATATCAAAGGCTGGTAGGTGACCCATGCTTTGGCATCAGGTTCAGGACATACCGGCTCCTTGGAGTAAGGTGGGAAAGGCTGTTTTTGCCCACTGGAGACTGAAAGGTGTTGGCACAATTGTTCTTCCAAGGAAGTTTGGCTATGGAAGAATGCTCAGTTAACTGGGGTTTGTCGTTATGGAGGTTGTCTGGAAGATGACTCTGTACCAGTGACACTGAATTCCTGGCTAGGCTAGACATGCTTTGGTACTGAGCTGGGTAGTTCTGTCTCCTTCATTATTTTGATCACCTGTGCTCTCTGGACAGCTGTGTGATGTTTGGGTAGATCCTAGCATGAAAGCCACTGCAGTCATTCCCCCTTCTGAATGTGGTGGCCCATTTGATTCTTGCAAAGCTGAAGCAGTCTCTTCATGCTCACTTCTGAATGGAAAGGTTTTGCATGTCTCTTGTGTTTGCACCTGGGCTTTGGGTCAGATGTTTTGTGCTCTCAAGAGCTCTTTCAGGAGCTGTGGCAGAGTACTTTGTAGTAATTTTTCCTTCTCTTGGGACTTTTGGGTGCTTGGAAATGTAAGGAAGTGCTATTCTTGCCGTATGGATGAGAAACCTGAGGCTGGTGGCTCCTCAGCACATCAGCTGCAGTTTCGTGTGGTTATTAGCTATAGTTATAGAGAAATATAACTTGGTCTTTTTTTATTCAAAACATCACGAATGATAAGAAAGTTAATAAAGTAAGTATTCTATCCTTGCATGCGACACTAAGATGACTTGTAATCTGTATTATTATTGTTGTATTAAGAATCCCCACAAGCCAATTGCAACGGCTTGTTACAGACTTTATCTTTGTAGGAGCAAGGTGAACAACAGATATCAGAGACCCCTTTTTCAGAACAGTGATTATTTTTAATGAAAACTTTGACTTTATTTCTTGATCATCTTAAAGTATGCATCTTAATCTGTTTTTCACTTATGCTGTTATTACCAGAAATGCGGTATGGTTAAAAGTGCCTTCAAAAAAAAAAAAACTTTACTGAAGTCTTATATGGGCTCTTGATGTTGAAACATCTTTATTACCGGTTTATAGACACTTAAAATGTCATTGTCCTATAAGGTTAATTGCTTTTGCAACTTCAGTAACAACAATTACCTGGCCTGCCTTGTATTGAACTGAGCCATTGTATACTTATGTCTAGAGTCATATGCTTATTCCATTTTAAATACTCTTACATATGTTATAGAAATTAACAAAGCTTTTTAGACAGGCTTTTTAAAGGCTGATGTAACTTTTAAATTGTATCTGGCTTCTGTTTGTTTACTTGCAGAACCATTAAGGACAGAGACCTAAATGTAAATGATATTGTAATGTACTTGATGCCTTACTAAAATATGGGTCAGCTGTTATCCCTGTTCTCACTTTTGTACAACTCTGCTCTTCAAGAGGGTATTTACTGCTCTTAACAGCTTGGGTGTGAAAAAACACCTGTAGGGAGAGTCCTAAACTAAATAACTTATTATCTACTTTAAAACAACAATGCAAGGACTGTTATGCCTTCAGTATGGGTAAATAGGGGAGGGAAAGAGATTAGAATAAAAAACAGTGAGGTGATGTAATGAGTTGTCATGGCGTACTGGCATATAAGCATCAGCTTCCTTTGTAGGGGCATTTGCCTGTGTGCAGCATTCCTGAGCGTGATGCACAGAGATGGTGTTTGCAATTGCCCCCAGGGCAGCTTGGCATGCAGCTACCTGCTACATATGCGCAACAGCTTCGCAGAGTACACAAAATGCAGTTTGTGGATGCATAAAAATATGTGCTGAGAATATAATTCCTCGGGAGTGAGTGTACAGATCATTTGACTCAAATTGTTTCTTAATTGAGACACAAACCAGCTCCTCTTTAAACTTCAGACTACTTGAAATCATGTGTGATAGGGAATATATAAGCTACATCTTCCAAGAATGGTACATCTACTTTTTTTTTTTCCACTAATAGATGCCATTTGGATTAACACATAAGGATTGTCCTCACAGCAGCAATATCTGATGAGGTTATCAAATTATCCTAAATTAAAAAGAACTTGACAATGACATAAATCAGATGTTAGTGCTGCATGTATAAATGTTCATTTGTTAGCCCAAGTGGTAGTTCATTTTTGCACAGCTGAGGAATTCTTTTCTTTCAAGATCTGATAATAATTCAGCAGTGTATTTGGCCAGGTTTTTGTACATAAATGACTTCAGTAGCACCCAAAAATGTTTGTTCTTCATCTGGGGCTTTCCATCATCAGAGCTTTGACTATTTTGGCCTTTGCCACGGGGCAGGGTAATTTCAAGTTGAAACTTGCTTTGGTAGATACGTGTGTTTCACCTATGATTTTGTTAAATTAACCATAGATCAGAGATGCTAAATTCCAGTCTTAATTAGACCTATATCAGATCTGAGGTGTCTGGACCTTGAGTTTTTCACTTTCATTTTATTACAGAGTAGGGATCAGTCTTAAAATCCCACCTTTGATCCTTAATATTTGGGGGGTGTTCGGCACTAGACTTTTTTGTAACCTTGCCTTTGTGGTCTTAAACAGAGTGATTGTGCTAGTGGCTATGGTATGTAGCTAAGTATAAGCACTCTGTATGCGGATAATACCTGGGTTTAGCAGTTTTCTTTGTTCACAGCCTTATCAGGCATAGCAAGAGCTTCTGTGTGTCAAAAGCTTTTGCTTAGGGAATACCCTCTGTGCATTTCTCAGCCAACCTCCTCTTACTACTGAGCTTCCCAACAAGACAAAAATATTTTGCATGCATTTCTGATTTCCTAGCAGAGCAGTTGGTCACTCTAATAAGGTTGTTTTTTTTTTTTTTTTTTTAGGACTTGAACTTTGAAGAGGTCAGTTTCCTTATGGTTTCTTTTACAGGAACAAATCAAAATATCAGGAAAAAACCACCATTGCCCCACAGTAGCTGTACATTAGCACTCGCTGCGTTACATTAACTTTCTGGGCTGCTTCACTAATTTGGCCATGTTTTCAATGTTTAGTAGGTGAGAATCAGAAGAATCTCAATCTTTTTGTTTCTAAGAGTTCAGGATTTAGTACAGTCTAGAAATGATACTGTGATCATTCTATATCGGGACATGAAGAAAAAGGCTACACATTTGCGTTGAGCATGACCACACTGGGACTTAGAGCCCTATACTGAGTGGTGCTAATCCATGGAGGTGAGGTCCTCCTGTCCATGCTATTTCTGGCCCACAAGAATTGAGTTTACTTTTAGCACACTTTAGAAAATTAAGGAATGCTTATCGTTGCTGCATTTTTCCTCAAAGTATCCAGTAAGGGAAAAGAATTTGGTTCATTCCCAAGGGGGCAGAATCAGTGGAATCCCAATCTGTGTTCACAATTGATTGGTGAAGGGGATGCAGAAATTGAACTTGGAAGAATCTCTGAGAAATATTTGCTGCTTTAGGTAGCCTTTTGGACTGGCCTATGCATACTCTGTAGAAAAATGCTATAGCTATCTCCATCCTTTTACAACCTCCCTTTGGTAATATTTGCTTTGAAAGATACAATCTGGCCTTGCTTTGTTCGCATATGTGCATTATTTCTAGTTTAAAAAGTCTGCAGTGAATAAAAGCAGTCACAGGGTAGGGTTCATCTGCCTACAACTGAGTTTCCTTTACAGTCAGTGGAGATCAAATCAGGACAGTCAATAGATTCTGGAGTGTAATTCCTGCTATCCTAAAGCAGCACTCAAATAGGTCGGATAAACCACGCTTGAGAGGCTTATTTCTTTCCGCTGATTTTTAGAGGGAGAGTAGGTGGCCGTGTTAGTCATCAACGCCGTAGACACTGAAATTTGGTGATGTGCGTCCCTCCTGTCACGTCAACAAAGGGTGGTTCCTACAGCTCTGCCCTTCAAAGGGCTGGGCTCTTCTGCCAGCCCTGATGTCCAGGTTCATCAGTATAAGCGGGGAGTCCCCACGTGTTTTAGAATGCTTTACTTGTGCTAAAAGTGATGTGCTAAAATTAAAACATTTGAATTTACATAACGTGTAGGAAAAGAGCGGAAGTGCTGCAGGGTTTTTTTGTCAAACGGGCCTTTTTTCTGTAAACCTAGAGCACGTTAGTGCTCTTTTGAGCGGGGGGTTGGATTGTGTGACCTCCGAAGGCTTCTTCCAGTCTAGCTTATTCTGTGATTCTTCTGCCAAAAAGTCTTTCTACTGCATGACGATTTAGTGCCAGATTTGGAATCAGTCTGTGTTTAGACAGCTATCCAGATCACAAAACAACTCGCAGGCTCAGGTGTGGACCTCAGCATGTTTGCTGATCTACTGCTGAGGCCGGATGAGGAGGTCTGATGAGCTTTTCTCCCCGAGATGAGGCTGGATCTTTGTAGATACCCAGAGTATTGCTTTGCAGTACTGAATTTCTTTTTTTTTTTTTTTTTTTTTTTTTTCNNGCCTCCTCTACGAAGAATAAATATATAAATTAGAGTGGAAGAAGATGTTTTTCTGTTCTGCTAGGAACATTTTATAAGACTTGGCATGAGTGTCCTGGGAGTCTGAGCTAAAGATGGTGAACATATGGGAAAGCCTAGGAGGAAGCATACAGTTTTATTTTTCAAACCTTGCTCTTGGATTGTTACACTAATGTAATGAAAGGACATTAAATGAGCTGAGGTTATTAAACCCTAAAGGTTACTGAGTCCTACTGGGGATCACATTAAAAATGTAATTAAACCAAGTCCAGATATTTTAATTTCTAACTGGAGATTTATGCAACATAAGCTGATTCTTTTTCCAGTTCTGAACTTTACTGAAAATGGGCTTGTTAATTTGCTTATTTCTTTTTAACAGTAACTGAATAGACATTGTTTAGGCCCACTTAGCTCTAGTAAAACAGTTAAGTACCAATATGAAAGTCATGGATTGAATCAGATCAAGTATCTGGGAAGATAGATGCTTGTGCACTGTTACTAAAATCTCAGTCCCCCAAAACTATGTAAAGTCTGCAAACAGGTATCCTCTAAGGCTCTGGCTGTGTGGTGTTCCAGACGGTCCATTGCTGGTGTAATGCTCTCAGTTATGGTGTGAGAGGGAACAATAGCCTAAACTGTTAATTCTGCTTATTAGGAATATGGGATTAGCCTTATTAATATGGGATTGTTTCCATTTAAATTGTTCCAATTTCATTGTAACATGAGCTAAATGATTTTAACTCTTTAATTCTAAGAACACTGAATATTCTATTAAAAAAGAAAGAATAACTGGTCATTCTGAAATCCCAAAATTTTGTGGATTTGACTTAACTTATAGTGTCAGGCTTAGTTGTTGGAGTTGTCTGTCTTCTACTTTCATCTGACTACCTCAGCTGCTCCTCTCTGACAGTTTGGCTCTACAACATGTTTTCCTCAGGCATGGAGCTGGTCTAAGAGGTTCAGCTCCCTGGTGCTGCAGTTTGCAGGTCCGTGCTGGAAAGTTAACTATTGAAATGACTGGGGTCAAAACAATGAATGCCCTTCCAACTTATTTCTTGGACTATTTCAGTGACTTGTTTGACATCATGGCTCTGCACAAAACAGCACATTTCTATGTGAAGCGTGATTTGAGCGTGTCCCTTGGCCTCTCTGGAGCGAGGGATTCTTCCCCCTGGTGATAACATCCCTATTCGTGTGGAATATGTGAAAATCAATTGAGAGCACAAGGGAATAGCTGTCTGCCTTGGTGACTTGTACACCTACTTACTGGGTTTGACTGAACAGGGATGATCAGGCACTGGTGGCAGGATGCAGCTGGGACTGCGAAAGACATGGGTTAAAATCCTCAAGGTCAGGAGAGAGACTCAAACTGAAGTCTCCCGCACCTTGGCCAGTTGACTTGACTGGTGGAGAAAATGGAATGGTACTACGAAACAATTCAAGTTTTGAATTGATAAATAATTCTGGGATAAACGAAGCTGCCTTTTAGGATAACTTACTACTGGCTCTTAATTTTTTGCCTGCTACACCTGTGAGAACATGAAAATGAGGAATCATAGGACAAGGAGGAGGATGAGGAATGTTTTTAGGTAAAGGAGAGAGACTATTTCTTTCTTAACATCCAGTCATTGGATAAACAAGGTTGCTGTGCCCGACACAACCAGGGTAGAGGAAAACTTTTAAGAGATCTGCTTTCCTGCTAGAAAGCATTCCTGTTTGAGGGTACCAGTGATGCTTTACAGATTGTAGGCAGGCTGGGGTAAAAGCTGATTCAAGGACTGAATTCAGGGAGAACAGTTTGTATGTGGAGGGAGGAGGATGTAATCCTTTATTTTTGCTACTCTGTGGTAAGAGCGCATCTTCTTGGGCTGTGTAGGGGTGGGCTACTTAGGCAAGTGACTGTGTCAAATTAGGGAAAAGGCCAATTTAGGATACTTTTTCCCCCTCTATCAGTGATTAGAAGAAAAAAATAGACAAGTGGGAAGCATCTGGTAATGTGTAACAGAAGCCTCGATATGCAGAATGGCACAGAGAAACTGGCTCAGCAGCAGATCTATATGTGGGAGTCAGCCTATGCTCCCACATTAATTAATGAGGTGAGGAAAGAAACGGAAATGCTTGTTCTCCAAGTTCATTCTCTAAGGAAGATTTATCTGGAAAAGCTTCTAAGTAGATTTAATGGAGATCTACACACTCCTGAAAAGAATTTGTAGATACAGTTCTGGGCTACTTGAACAGAGGTCCCAAAAACAGAGTAGGGCAAGTGATAACAGGTTTTGCCCTGTTGATTATTTCAGGTTTTATTTATTTCTTAGTGAGTGAAAGTCCCGTTGAGTGGAGGGCGATATTTGAGCCAGTTGTTCTTCTGCCCTCATGGGGGGCTTCTCCCTGCAGAAGTGTTTCCTGAGGAAGAACTGATGAAGAAATGAGGATTAAGGAACCCGATTCCCCCCCAAGAAGAGCAGCTTTTGCAGTTTTGCCTTGAAAAGTTGCGTGTTAACACAGGCCAATGTATGAATTTATTCCATATCCAAAATGCTTCCTTAATGCTGCTACATGCCAATGACTTAAAAAAAGGGAGGGGGAGGTGGGTGGTGATGGAAGATGAGACTAAACAACAGCATGTAAAAAATATTCAGCTGTGGAAGGGGTAAAGTGAAAAATGAATGTGCTGTGGGCAAGGGGAAATATTTTGGATGAGGTCAAAGCTGAGGGGGGAACAGGTCATGAATGTAAGCTAGAGAAGGTCAGGTTTGCAAGGCGCTCGGATAGATTTTCTCTGCAGTGAGGAGAGGCAGCAGCTAGTTGTAACTGTTGTTAAGGCTGAGTTTTGAACTACTGCTTGTTGCGTATGAAAGATGCAACAGATCCTCCCCAAAATGCTGGCCAGGCGTGGAACTGGGTTTCCAGGTAGTGCAGGAATCAATCAATCGACTCACGAGCTAAAATGAACAGAAAGTGGGTCACTATGGCAATTTGGCGCCCTGTGGCACCTGATGGCTTTGGCTCAAGTGAACCCAGCAATTCTGTGCACTCTCTGCGGGCTCTCATCTGCGTGGTGGGGGATGCTGGCAAAATAGGTGTAATGCAAGCAAGGGATCCAAACTAATTTGTTTCTTTATTAATGCAAGCTTGATGTTGTACTTGGCTCCTGTTTGCCCCTGCACGTGCAAACACACAGTTCACGAGTAGTTGTTATGGCAGGGGGTTGAGGATTCTCCTGCTGCAGTCTGCTGGGCTTGGGCGAGTTGGTTTGAGAGCTGCTGGGACTGTTGCTCTCCGTTCGGCGTGCAGTTGCTGCTGCTGCTGCTGCTGAATGCCACTAACTGAGTTTAGGAGACTGTAACATCCAGAACCAAGCACTCAAAACACAGAAAGTCCAGAAGCAGTCAAATGCAAACCAGACATAAGTAGTCAAAAAGCCTGGAAACACACAGCTAGGAAATTTCTGAAGCTTTAGCTTCAACAAGTGGTGTAAGGAATAATAAAAAGTAGAGAAAACGTTCCTCATCTCGCCTAAAATCCTCCACAACAACCAACCTCTTCAGGTCTCAGCTGTTTTTGGAAATTAGTGGGGCTATAAATATTCTTATACAGCATTCTGAATGGTATCATTACACCTTTCAGAGAGGAAAAAATTGTATTGTGTGACTTAATAATGCATTTCCATGCATCACATTTTACTTGAATTTCTTTTCGATTTATACTTAAATTGGAAATTCTTTAGCTTTATGATTCTTGTTTGAGGGATTATTGCAATATTCCTATAATGTTTTTGCCTTTGCTGTACTGCTGTGATTCTGGACTAATATAGGTTTGATCTAAAATAGAGAATGGAAGAGAGCAAGTGCTGGAGTTTGAATGCACTTGAAATTGTGTGCATATTTAAAGAAACTTCCTCTTTGGTAAAATTGCTCGAATAATGGAGGGAAGGAACCTCTGTGTTTTCTGACAATTGGTAGGGAAAATGCTGGATAAACTGGAAATATTGTTCAGTCAGTACTATTGCCTCCAACTCTCACGCACGGTGCTGAGCTCAAGTGAGAGCTCCAGGGACTGGAACTGATTTTATGGAGTAAACAGGTTCCCGTTTATTAGACCTTATTTTCTCAGCTTTACAGAAATAAACTTAGTGCCCTGCAGTTGATGTTGTTTTAAAACAACATCACTTAGGCTCTTTTAAATCTTTGACAGACCAATTATAATTAACATGATGGGCCTAAATGGCACAAGAATTCTCAGCTCTTCTCTTGAAGTATCTGGTATGTCAACATAAAAAAAAAAAGTAAAATAAATACAGTTTCTCACTTCATAAATTTTTAGGATACTTTAGTCTTCCACCTTATAATAATTATACCTCCTGAGATATTTGTGCCCCTAGTTTTTCTGCTAGTTGTTTCTTTTAGGCTTGGTACCTGTGGGGCCATCAGGCCTTAGTGGTTGCAAATAGTATGTCAAAATTTGAATTGGTTATCTTTTCTTTGCTCTTTCTTTGTCTAAACTAGCATAGATTAGGTGGTTCAGGGTGTATAGCACATAGATACTGTTTGGCTGAGAATTTCCAAGCAGGGTGAAGATCCTTGTGAGGAATGTCCATTCTTTTCAACAAGAGCTACCTCCAGGAGCCCTGGAACAACAGCAGCTGTGCTTTGCAGTGATCTGGAAGCCAGGAGAAAGATGAGGCTGGCCAAGAAATAAACCTGTAAACCTATGAAGCGTTTGAAATGAGCAGCTTTCCTGCTGTCTCTGCATATATTCAAAGTCTGTGTCATTTGGTGATACCTCTCCCACCCTTACCAAAGGTTTTGTTGTGTTTCTGTTTGCTTTGAAGCTCTCGCAAAGCACTGCTGTGGTAACAGACTTAATCTGAGGGTCAACAGACTGGTCTCATTTGACAGCAAACTCCACGGTCACCTAAGTGTCATGGGTGCCGTTCCCCTCTTACATCCTGGTACGGTTTTCCTCAGGAGAAAAGATGACAGTTTTGACAAAGGCCATGAAGTAGGAATTACTAAAGCAACATAAATAGGAGTGTGTTCACTGAAGAAAGGAGAAGTTTCCTTCTGGGATTGGGGAAGGACAGAAATTAAATGAATCTTTCTTGTACCTCTTATGCACTGGGGAGAGGTGGAGAGAAACTCCTTTGCAGGTTTGGCTGAATGACGAAGTTAGCATGAAGTAAGCTAGAGAATGAATTGTATAGACAATCGTATAGGCAGACCCTGCATTTTTTTTTATAAAGGCAGTTTCCCATGTGACATTAATGCTGTTAAGACTCCCAATTTTCCCTTATCTCTCCAGAGGTTTACTGGATGGTTATTACAAATTTTCCACCGACTGTGGGAGAACTAAGAATTTAGTTTGAACCCTATTCTAGCTGAATTTTTTTACAGCCATGCACTGGCATCTAGACAGTGGGTTACTGTAGCGGTTCCCTTTTTTTCTTTACTGTCTTCCTATCAGTATATCAATAAGTCTGTGATAATTTTTGATTCAGCATCATTTTTGAGGGAGTGTTTCTAAGAGCAATCAGGCCTTTGGAACCAGCATAAATGGAAAAGAGTTTTCCTGTTGTCCTCTGGATACAGAAACATGACGGCACCTACAAAAAGGCAACATATAAATCATGAGCAGAATGTGAATTTGCTGAAGAGGGTCATTATAGGTTGCTTAGGTTAGAATAACTTTATGTTTCCTTGGAGTGGAGACCCTGGAAAGGCATTCAAAATGGAGAACTTGATATGCTTGATGTAAAAAGAGGATGACTTGGTGGGAGCCAGGCATAGCATTTTAATATTTACAGCTTTGCTGGGGAGGGAAAAAATCCAGCTGCTATTTCTAAATGAGTTCTAGCGGTGTCCCATGCAGTCCACCCTCTTCTTTTATGCACACAAGGGATCTCTCACTGTAAAGAGTGCAAAGTTTGCATGCTTTGATTTAAAATCCTGCTTAAATAGAGTTTAACTGAGACCTTAGCTCTCTTGACATTAGACATAATTATTAGGCAAAGCAAGTACTGTCTTTTATTAAACTAACTGGTAGAGCTGGAAAAAGTAGGCAAGCTCCTGGGCATACAAGGATTTGTCTGTTCTTTTTCCAACTCTCCTAATCAGTCTAAGAAAAAAAAAACCCAACAAACCAAAAAAAGGTATTTTTCTGTTCAAACTTTGTCTTGCTTATGTCCTTAGATCACCACCACTCCATCAGTGCTGAAGTATACATTATTATTATTAACTATAACTTGTACTGTAGTTGTGCTATAAAAATGTATCATAAGAGATGGGTCTTGCTGGGAGAGGCTGCAGTCTAATTGGAAACCAGACTCCACCGTGAAGTGTAACAGGTATAATAGGAGGGAGCACCAGGGAGAGATTACCAAAAACGTGCATTTGCATAGGTCAGCTCTCCATACAGCTCATTTCAAGGAGTAGGCATGTGCTGGAGTACACTTCAGAAGTTGCCAGTAGTCTCTCCTCCTCCTTGCTGGGAGATATTTAAGGGCTTGATGGTAAAAGAGGCAGTTTTGAAGGACGAGTTGAGGGGTATGGCTGGAACTGATATAACTTAAGAGGTTATGTGTTAACGTCCAGTAGAAGGAGGCAGAGAACACTGTAAAAAAAAATAATTACTCTGAATTGGGGTTTTGAACAACTGGAAGATCCGAGAGGCTCAGGTTTGACGTTAATGTAAAACTTTAGCTGGTGAGATGCTTGAACCTCTCTCGCCTGTGCAGATGGTAAAATAGGACTGAAGTCTGTTTAGATTTTCCAGCCAGGATTTTCCACTTTAGCAGAATTTTAACTGGTGCAACTCATGTATGAACGATACCTGCACCATGCTCTGAATCCCTGATGCGTCCTGGATGCAAACAGCAGCTGTGGCTACTATGCTGTGTTCTCCAGCCATTCCTGGTCTTGTGGGGTGGTACCTGTTAGAGAATGGTGCAGATATCCCTGGGCAGTTGGAAAGCCATGACAAGCAGACCTTGCTGTAAAAATCAGTCTGGTTTGCAAGAATAATTTATTCACCTGCATTGTTCTGAGACCATGTTTTCTAGAATAAAATGGAAACATGGCTAATGAATGTCAACGAATGTACATCAGATCTGCTAGAATGGGGGTCTACATGTACTATTTAGTACAAGACTCAGGAAAAGGGGATTAAGTCTTTCAAAAGCCAAAGTTATACCCTCTCTACTGCCCCATACTAGCCAGCATCACCTCCTAAGTTTGGTAGGGCTTTCTGCAAGCGTGGGGTGTGTAGTGCTTGGCCCCAAAGCTAGGTCTGGGTCTGAGTAGACAGTGATTTATGTCAGGGTTCAAACCACGTGTAACACATTTCTGTGAAATATTTATATTCCCAAGAAGAATTTTATCATGGGAGGATTTCCCAGCAGGTTAGGCACACACCTATGCAGCCTTCATTTTTCATACTCTGATTTAACTGGGTCTATTCAGGAAATGAATAATTGCTATGCTGTCATGATTTTTGCTTTCTCTTAGAATCACAAGTTTAGCTGTTGCCTGCAAAGTTCTAACCCGAATCTGAAAAAACAAGAACAAGGTGCTGCCTTGGACTATAGGTGAAGTTGAATCTCAGATCGCTTTGCGTGATTCCTGGAATAATTTGCAATGTCTCCAACGCCACAGCTGCTTAACTTCAAAAGATAGTAGGTGGTGACTTCTTCCAAGTCAGCAAAAAGTCCTCTAAACTCTGACAAATTCAGACCCTGTGGCCCCAGTAACCCTATACTGTTCTGGTAAACCATCCCTGAGGATGAAGCTGCACTGGCAAGTCCTGTTGCCAGAGACGTTCAGTCACTGTCCCTGGGCTGTCAGCTTTCTGGAGCACATGTTTACGAGGGGAATGCTCCCCAGACTCAAATGCTTCCAGGCTGTGGTACTCCCAAAGTTTTCGCTTAGGGCTGGAAGGCTGAGGAAAGCATTTTCAGTGCCTTCCACCTGCTAGCTGTTGTCATCTGTAGCCCTGTTTATCTGATGGTTTCAAAAGGGCTTGAGACTGACAGGTAGCTCAGACTATATTGCCTGTGAATGATCTGGGGCCCACATCTGCTGGTTGCTTAACTTCACCCAGTTGCTTTTTAAAAAAAAAAACCAAACAAAAAACCAACAACAAAAAAACAGAGCAGCAGAAAACTATGTAGGTTTTGCAGTAATTGTGATTGTTACATTTGCTTGTAAAAATATTTCTAGTGGTATCCATAACAGCAACTGGGAATCTTTTCTTTACCTTCTCAACCTTATGCTCCAAACTGTACACTTTCATCTAAGATGTGTATTGATTTTTTTGGGGGGAAGGCTATTTTGATCATGTGTTCATTTTCGATCATTGTCTCTTTTTTTTGGGGGAGGGGACCTTTTCTGCCAACCATGATCATTCACATAGTCATTAAAAAGAAAAATAAGGAATGAAAACTGAGACATAGCCAAGATCCAAGAACTCCACCTAGTACTAGTATTGCATCGCAATATGAATCCCAATTCTCACCAGCCACAAAAATGCTGTAGTTTAGTTTGGCTTTCCAAGCTTACCTGTGTTACTCAAGGAGCTCTAAAACACAAGATTGAGCTAGGCAGAGAGCAGTCCAGACAAATCTACTACATGCAGTTTTTTAAAATGCAAAGCCTATCTGACTTTGCAGCATAAGAACTCATTTCTCATCTTTGAAAGTGTTTTCAGACCGTTTGCTTCTAGTCCCAGAAAAAGAGGCATTATGGAAGTCATATCTGAGAAAGAGAGGTTGAGGGCCTTGCTTCAGGCCACAGAGGGAGCTGGTATCAGGGCTAAAATCCAGTTTCTGTCATTCCTGTCAAAGGTTTGAAGACCTGTGCCATACCCTTGATTCCCGCTCGACTTGGCGTTACAGACCCCCAAGAAAAGCCAACTAAAGCCTGTATCTAATTTTTTTTTTTTACCAGAGCAATGTCTATATGTTGTTGCTCTACCTCCACTGCAGCAACACTACTGCAAGTTTCAGCACTGCAGTGGAGGGAGTACAAGGTGTTTGTCAGGCGATGGCTTAGCATTTCTCATAATGACATCTCCGCACAAATGATAATTCAACAATTCTGTGTTTGAGTTATCTGATGGCGACAAAATTTTCAGAATCAAAGGTATGGGGATAATTAGGACTCTTGCTAATCATTCTGTGCATTTTTATTTTTTTCCTTCTCAATGAAATGAGATTCACATGGATTAATTACTACCTGCTATAAATAAACCATGTGAATGGCAATCTGCATCGCAGAGGCAGAGGGTAGCTGTTGTTTAATATATCACAGCTTTCCACGCACCTGCTCGCCCAATGCTGTTGCCATGGGAACTGCACTTTATAAGAGAAGCTCTGCATAATTAGCATGGATCGAGGTCTATATCAATCAGAATAATTTGGAAGAGTATGAAGAGCCCAAAGGAGAAGGCAAAGCTACTTGTTTCTGTAGGGAAGGTATCAGACCTCCGCTGTGTGGTAAATAGCAATGCAGTTACTGGAAGAATTCAGCAGAATTAGCAAATCTAAGGGAACCAAATTAAACAAAAGACAGAAAACTTTGTCCCCTTGGTTTTCATTATGAAACACTGCTTTGAAAAATGAACAAAGAAAAAAAAAAACTTGTGTAATTAACTCGTCGGCTTTGTCACAAACTAAGTAATTTCATAGGCTGCACTAGTGCCATCAGTCTGGGAGTCTGGCAGTGATGCACGGGACTGCTGGTAATGCATAGCTATACCTTTTGGACCTTCTGACTATATCAAGATAACAAAAATTAATTCTCTGAAATAGGTGAGAGAAGGATAGTAACTTATGTATTCCCAAACTGCTGTTTCATAAGCCTTTGTGCCTAGAGTTCATCGCTTTTTGCTTAAACCTGCAAGACACATGGCAAACCTACAGATGCAGTTGTTCCAGGCAGTGCATCATCCTAGTCACAACACAGCAGATTAAGGATAGAACAACAGCTTTAACTTTAATTTTTCTTCCTTCTTGTCAGGTGGTGTCAGAAATTCCACTTTAAAGAAAAGGGTTTAATGGTTTTCTAAAATGCCTGAAACTGAAAAGTTGTTTTTAAAAAAAGTTGGAAGAGCCCTGTGTGTGTGTCCACGCACAAGTAAGTGACTGAGTGAATCTTCCGCTAATATTTTCTTGGCTGGGAGTCTCAACTGGATGTGATACAATATTAGTGGAGTGACTGCAGTATGGGAGCTTGTTCTGTAGCTGTATGTGAAGCAATGACTTTGAATTCTTTAGGGGTCCAGTTTGAATGCAAGTGTCAATGTGGCATTATATTTCTGTGTTGATAATAAATGATGATATGAGCCATCAAAACAGCTCAATAGGAAAAAGTGATGAAAACTTGAAAATAATTTTCTTTGGCATTAGTAATGACAGGAAATGGTTTCAAATGCAGTGGATAGTAGAGGCTATCCAGCTAAAGGACTTCTGGTAAAACAGTAACGTGATGGGGTGTAATATGTGTATTGTCTTGGCTTTGGAAGATGAAATTACTGAAATCCGTTGAAGTTTGAAGAATTTGTAGACCTTCTACAATAGACAAGTTAGTTCTTGGATGACACTGGAATGCCCTATGCTACTTCGTTTAACTTACATAAAAAGATCATGGTAATCTTCCGTATTGAGCAGATTGGGGGCGGGGGGGGGAAGGAATTAAAATCACAAATTGCTTTAGTTCATTTTCATGGTATTTTAGTCTATGTACTGAAATCCTCACTTACCCCCAGGATTTTATTCGTGTAGAAGCTTGTTGCATTGCCGAGTGCTGCACTAGACTATGGACGAGAGAAAAACTCCTTTGCTACATGTAAGCAACAAATCTAGATGAGAAGGTGAGGTGGTTCTTCACCTCTGCTGATCCTTGGTACTGGATGGAGAGGCTTCCACCTGTGCTGTATCTGCTATCAGATGGAGGGAGGACACTTCACGGGCACAAGCAGAGATTTGGATGCAGCCATCGCAGAATGTGGAACAGATACCTCTCGTAGCTGCTTCTGCGGCAGGACAGGGTAGAGACTTGAGTCCTAGGTCTCTTGACCAGGGGAATGTTCTCACTGCAAGGTTTCAGAGCTGTGCTGTGTCTGCCTCTCTTCTTCCTCCCCCTCGAACTCCTTCCTGCATGGCGTCTCAGCTTTAATAGTCAAAGCAGTGCATGCTCTCTCCCAAAAGAGCTGGCTGGAGTGCTCATTTTGGAAAAGCAGTTTTGAATCCCTTCACCCTAAAGAGGGACTCCAGAAAAGAGAGCCATGGGCGCAGCCTCTTGTAGCTGGGCTTGCTGAAGCCTGGCTTTGCATCAGGCCAGAACTGAGTCCCACCACTGCTACCCTGGGCAGGCTTGGAAGAACAACTTAAGGCATGTGACAGCTTTCAGTTAAAAAGGAAAGTGCTTAGGGAGTTTAACTGCTTCCAGGGAAAGGTTGCAATTGAGTGAAATCTTTTGGCTTGTAACTTTGCAGGGAGGCACCTACATTCAGCAGGAAATCATGCTTTTAGGAGCAAATCTAGCTTTAAGTCACTATTTCAAGTTAAGCATCGTAGCTCTGAGAGTGATGATCCAACCAAAGTGCTTCCATAAACTCAATTCATTAAAATAATAATTCCTCTGGCCCCCAAAGTGCCAGATCTCATAAACTATCCATTTGAAATTGTTAGATAAGTTTTGGGGTTTTATTTTTTTTCAGGAGAAAAATGTTGCCTCGAGACTAGGAATGTGTTTGGTACAACTTAGTCAATTTTAGAGGTGTTCTCATTGGAGTTATTCCTCATTTTACTTTTGTATAAAGGAGAGGAGAACGAGGTCCTTAACTCTAGTGCTGCAAGTCTGTTTATACCTGTACAGTAATAATTTAGAGAGAAAGGGGAAAATTTAGTTAGAAAAGCTCAAATAGTGTGGGGACAAGTTTGGAAGGTAATCTTTGTACTGCATTAAGATTGAAGGATGGCATAGATGAACAGTTAGAAAAATTTCTTAGCCTATGTCAAATTATTCTGTGATCTAGTAAAACAGCTGGCTAGATTTTCCTGTGTGTCTACTCCCATGTTTTCCAAAGATAAAAAGCTATCCATTTTGTCCTGTCTATTAAAAAGAGTGAAAAATGCATATAAATCTTCCTTAAATATATTGCCGTCTATTTACATATTCACCACATATATATCTGAGAGAAGAGGATGAATAAAAAAGTCACCAGGTAGAAAGCCTTGAACAACTGGATGGAAACAAAGATTATTTTTCAGCAGACATTTTTAGTGTTTATGAAAGGGCCTGGATTGTGACAGCAGGAAAAAATACTGTAGGTTTGAATTATTTAATAAGGAAAAAGCCTATAGCTTGGGCTACTTTCCTGGCTGCAGCACACTGGTACTTTAATGGTAATTGTTGAGGTATCGGCCCCTGTTGAGATGAAATAAGAGTTCCCCTTCCTCCCTCCTCCCTGCCCCCGCAGTTTGGTGGTATTGGAAAAGGACAACTATCATGCAAAAACTTGAGTGAAAGCGCTGCTTCATTTCCTATGTGCCTTCTAAAACCTCTTTCACCTTGACAGACTTTAATCACTATAAACACTAGTCATTTCTGAGGTGAAATGAAAGCCTGGTATGTGCATTTTCACTTCGCCAAGCTAGCCGATATACTTGCTGTAAAAATGTAGTCATACTCCAGGCTTAATTTCAATGAGTCTTGCTGAAAATGAAGAAACAGTAAGACAACTGTTCTACCTTTGAACTTACAGCTGATCAGTGGAAGGTGCTGAAACCTTGCCAGGTAGGAAAATGAGACCAAAGATGTGGCAATATATCTTCTAGTCTGTGATGATAACAGCAACTGAGTTGGTACTTTTTGTAAACTCGGAAAACTTCAGTAAATTCAGAAAATGTCGACCAAAGAAGTTGGTCAGTGAACAATGATTAATAAACACCAAGTGATGAGGCAGGCACAATTGCAGAAAAGATCTTTAAGGGTTTGAGGATTAGCATTATGCATTTGGACTTCTGGTTTTGCTCGGAAACTGCTTGGTCCGGTTGGTGCCACATGGACCCAACATAGTAAGTTTCTTCTGGAAGCACAGATTATTTTGTTGTTGTTGATTTTTGTTGTTTGTTTGCTTGAATTTCTACACCTGAGACCTGCTTAAGTCTGTGTGCCACAATGGAGAACAGCTGTTGTCAGTTTGTGTTTATTCCCCTTGCCGCCCTTCCTTTCTTGCCTAACTTGTTGCCAGTCTTTCTTTTCATGTGGCTTGCTTTAACTCCTTCTCATTTAGGGCTGGAGAGCTGGAACAGGAAGGGAAAAGTAGTGAGCCAGAATCAGATCTGTAAGCTTCACCTCTTTGGCAAAGCACATGGCATTAGCTCTAGGTCTTCATTACTTCTATTTCTGTAGTATGTTGTGTTACTACACTGACTTTTCGGCGTAAACCTGGCACAACAGGCTTCTAGAAAGCAGTGTGTAATTCAGATATAGCTTATGTAACCACACAAGGCATATTCTGGAGCTTCACCTTGCGGGGGAAGGAGGGAGTGAGACGAGGCATATCTCCATTGCCCCAAAATACTGTTAACCCCACTCAGTGGGTACATTTATTTCTGCTGGTATATGGGGCTTGGAGGTGCTTTGGAGAGCAAAGGGATGCAGAATTTTCCTATCTGAGTGAGACTAGACTCTGTTAACCCATTGTGAGGCGCTTGTGTTGGGCATGCATCTGGACACAGATCTTGATGGACAGCAACGCACTAAAAGAGGAAGATGTAATTAATGATGGTGCAAGAAAAATGCAGCATCCTAAACCTTCCCTTTGAAACTCAGGGAATCTTTAGAGATTTGTAGACAGCAGGGGCTGCTTATGTTGCTTGACTATGTCTTCTGCCACTGACACAGCAGCACCTTGCTTTTATAGTTAATGCGGCAGATTCTCTCTTTCTATCCTCATTCGGCTGCTCATGGAAGTTATTTACAACCTCAGCAGAAAGATCAAACAACGCTGTGATAACTGGCCCCTATCGACACTGTCAGGTTTCCAGGTCTGCAAGACAAACGTCGCTTCTGGCTCGCAGCACCCTGTGTGCTGTGCATTTTGATGCAGATTTTTATTACCTGGCAGGTGGCTTGGGAGTCATGGATGGAAAAAAGGGCTGAGATCAATAACAGAGAATGATCAAGTCATGTCAGAGAGGGGTTGGCAGGCAGCAGTTGTGGAAGTTGCCCCTTGACAGGACTGTCAGGGTGGGGGGGGGAAGGGGGAGTGCCTTGATTTCTGAAAAGCATCATGCTGTGTTAAGAGCACCTAATTATAGCTGTTGCTGTAGCCAGCTAAAATAACAGAGGGCTTTGAACAGGGATGGTGGATAACTGCATTTTGTTCTTGTTGTTAGTGTTGCTGCCATCTCTCTGTCTTGCACAGGGATGTGCTGGCCCAGGTCCCCTAAAGTGCAGGCTTTGTCTTTTCCTAGTGCCACAGGCTTAGGAGAGGCCCTGAGACTCTCTAGTCCCACGCAGAGATCAACTATGGGCATTTTATTCCCAAGATGGTCTTATCCTGCCTGCTCTTAAAAACCTCCAGCGTCACCTTCCTGTAATGCGCTCGCTCCTCTGTATCAACTGGTGCTGCCGCTGTTTTATCTGTAGACATTTCAACATAGGATTAACTTTTCCAGCTTGAAAAGGCAAGTGGCTAAGACTTCTGGCAAAGAATATCGGGCTGCTATTGTGCTTTTATCCTGCTATGCTTCTTCCAGAATCAGAGAAGTCCTGCTTTCTGTGGTAAGACCTGCAGATATTGTTGTTTGATTTCAATGATGTACTAAAACCTGAGGAAGCTTTAAAAAAAACCAAAAAAATCCCCCCCCAAAAAAACCCAAAAAACACCTCACAGTTTTTGCTCTGGTTGCACAAACAGGGCTATGACAGGGGATGGCCTCATCAAAGTTTCAGACAGAAGCCAGTAGTAGATTTAGCAACCTCTTCATTTTGTCTTGGTTTGTGTCTCCTTGGAATTAGATGAGCAGCAGATTCTGCAGTTTTCTTCCAGCACAATCCAGGAAGACATTTGTAAGCAATTTCTGCCTTATAGTCCCTATTTATATCTGTAATTAAAGAAATAAGTATCATAGTTATCTTTCTGATTTCATAATTATCTCTTTGAAATAATAGCTCCATTCCAGGTGTTTTCTAAAATAAAACAGCTAGGGAAATTAATTTCAATTAGAAAGAAAAAAATACAAACTGAGGTGCAGTTTTATTAAAAAAACCCCTAAAACCACAATCGCAAAACCCCCCCAAAAAACCAAACCAACCAAAAAACCACCAACCAAACCCAACATGCATTTCTTGGAGGGTACTTAATTTAGAGAATTAAATCCGTGCAGTGTGAATGAACCATTGGCAGCAGTGCCCTTTATCAAATGACATTTAGAGCACATTAATCTGCTGAATTCTGAGGCTTCCCAGTAGCTTAAAACACATCTGGAGGCAAAAAATCAGTGAATTCTTAATGGGAATGAGCAGTCTTTTGTTATGTGGTACAGATGCTCTAGGCTTTCTCACTTAGAAGATTTAGTAATGCTGAGAAACCTGAGTTGTATACAGGTAAATTCATAAGCAATCACAAGTTTATGGCCTGTGCATGTTGGAGTTCAGAAGAAAGGTAAGTTCTTCATCCAAAAGAAAAAGAGAGAACCCATGAAGGAACACTTTTATCTCAACCATTGCTTTCTTTTCTTTGTCCCTAATCTTTCTTCCAGCACCTTTTGTATCATCTGTGACCACTGCAAATCCTATTTTCTTCCTGAGACAGGGTTGCAGGGGGAAACTGTTTGATGTGGGATAAGTGGAAAGGAGCTCTGAGAGCTGCCAAGGCTGGCAGATTTTGGGAGAAAGTCATGCTCATTAAAGCTCAAAGTCTAAAGTTGAATTGTGCAGCGCAACCTCTTCTCTTCTCCAGCTTTAGGCAACCCCGCAAAATGATCACTGGAACACTGTTCACGAGAACAACTATGGCCTGAAAGCAAATTATTAAGGTCACAACTCTCTTCTGGAGTTTTTCAAAGTGTGCCTGTTGCTATTACTCTTGTAAGGTTGCTGTTCCTGTCAGGAATTACATCAGCAGGGTATGGTAACACCCATCATCTTGCAGGCCCCATTCAGCTACTTAAGTTTTTGAAGTATCAATGTTTTTTCTGCCTGGGCTTTAGGTCATTCATGTAGCCCTGCTGGGATGTGGAGGGTCCTTGATGAACTTTCAGGTTTAACCAAATGCTTGGTACAAGTGAAGGGCTCAAAGTTTACACCTTTGAATTTGTGTGTAACTTTTGAAACTGGACCGGCCATCACCTACGAAAGCTTTTGTCTTTCTCTTAGGTAAGAATTAAAACTGTTCTCAACTTCAATTTCATAGGGAAATGCTATAGCAAAGTGTGAAAATGAATAGGAAAGTTAACTTTATCTCTTTATAGGTAAAATAAAGTCTTGGGGATACTCAGTGTCTGAAAGTATGTACTTTAAGGCTTTGAGCTTATCAGATCTGCATGTTATGCTAGCCATGTGCTATTTCCATTTCAGGGTAAGATCTGGCACACATCACCTGAACTAAAGGACTGTTCACAACTGCAACAATTCCTTTGAATTAAGTATCAGTCCTTTCACTAATAACATGGGACTACAAAGTCGGCAAGGATGTCCTGAGCGGGCATTGGGAAAGGATGGAATGAAAAATAACCAGGATTCATTCATAGAAAAGCCATATTTTAAATGATGAGTGGGATTACAGATTGGAAGAACAGAAACTAGGCATTTAGGATCTCTTTGAAACTAGTGCTGCAAAAAGCATTTGCCTTCTAGGGAAAATATTCTTTGAACATGGCAAAACATAAATGAATTTACTTTGGATGTATTTTTCATAATTGTTCTCTCTCTTTGTGTTAATAACTAAGGCTATTGCTGCTTAAGGACTTGATCCCTTACAGCCTGTGTTTTTCTCTCTCCTTGATCCTGTGGTGAAGTCATAATGCTGCATTTTTTGTGATATTACGATCATTTCCATGGCAACAGACTGATGCCCAAAGTATGCGATCACGACTTTAGTGTGGGATCAAGCGAGAGGAGATAAAGTCCTTATTAAAATACACTTTGTCAATATGAAGAAAAGGAACTCATTAAAAAAAAAATCCATTGATTTTATTATGCATTTCCTTCTCCAACTGAGCATAAATGCAAATGAAAAGTACTTCTTTTAAGGAGCTGTTTGTTTTTTACTTGTTTATGTTGATCGATAAAATGTTGGTTTGAAGGGAAACATGAACCAAAGAACTGCAGCTATAATATACACAAAAACTTACTTAAAATTCTGATGGTAAACTTTTTTGGAAACAGAGGAGTACTTTCTAATACCAATAGACCTATATAGAGCAATGACGATGAAAGGTTGCTTGGCAGACCTTCCCCAGGAAAGATTCCCTTTATGATTTGTTTGTAGGCCCCTTAGAAACTTCCTGATCCACCCAAGCTGTAGCTATGCTCCATTAGGCTCCCCAGCCATGCTATTTCTCTGTTAAGACCTTGCAATTATTGTTCTGCTTTCAGTCACCCACACCAGGGAAAAAGAAACCACGGTCCCAGAGACCTGTTCTGCAAATCCTTGTGCATACTTAGCGGAGAAGACCACCTCCTGCCCTGCTTTGGAATACCCTGAACCCAACAGATATTTTAGAGGGCATCAAGAAGGCCAGGCAATGTTAAAAGAAGCCCATCTGCTATTTGCAGTCCAGAGGCATTAAACAAATTTACCAAATAAAAACTCTGTCAGGGTTACCTTTGCTTTGTGTGTTCCCCTTCCCTAGAACTGAGGCTGCCTTGGAGAGGACACTGCTTGAATACTTGCTAGATATTTCCAAACAGGAGCAAGAAAGAGGCAAAGGATACCCTGGTTTTGTAGTCCCATATGGCAAAATATGCCCTGGATACCACAAGAGGTTGGCCAACTTGTCTTCTGTCACGTAGTGGTTCATACAGAGAGGACAGAGAGACTCTTTCTGAACATGAGGCTATTGTCAGTCCAGACTACTTTCTCCAAGACCTTGTTCGAAACAGTTGTCACCCTGGCAAGGAAATACCAGGTTATCTGTACTTCTGTGAAGTACATGCAGAAGGGCTGAAGGTATGGCTGGCCAGCCTGTGGCAGAGATGAGGGATGGCGAGGTAAGGATGGTTGAGTTTGGAGCATGAATCCCAGCCTGTCCCACGCTGTTGGCTTTTGAGGAGGCATCGTGAGTCAACCTGTGTTACTTTGAACCCTCTTTTTGACTTTTGCCGGCAGACTAAGATGCCAAATTCTCTGTTCTCATTCCATGGGCCTGATTCTCCTCTGATTTACGCTGAGGCATGTCAGAAGCACTCCCCCTGAGGCCAATATATTGGTGTAAATGAGGAGAGTATCAAGCAGTGGGTAAAGACAGTCGTAGGCTTCAGGATCCGTTCTCCCTTTGGTGCATGCTGTGATTTATTCACAGAACTCCTATTAGCAACAGTGAGAGAAGAGATACTTACTTTGCTAAACAGGATATTTTTCTCAGCTGCCTGAAGCTACTCAGCATAAGCCTGTTGTGAAAGTGATTGGAGATTTGGGGGAAGGAATGCCAAAGAGAAATAAGAAAAACAAAACTAATCCTAAACTAAGCAACTGTAAGAATTGTGGGGTTTTTGCTGCTTTTTTTTTTTTCTCTTCAAACCTGGAGGGGTTTTTAACAACTAAATAACTGTTCTTAATAGTCCTGAATTTTTGGAGTTGCTCTGTGCGTGGGGATTTGCACAGCCACTGATGAGGGTGGAGGTTAAAGGACAAGGAAAGTTGAAAGTGGGAAAGCTGGAATCACTTCTCTGTTCATTTCCTTCATTGCAATTTGCCGTATAACAGCAGACTTCTATAGAAATACAGCTGTTGCTCTTGATATTTTGCAAACCAGGTTTTGCTCTTTTTTCCTTTTAATAGAAATGTAACTTTTGATCTGGTTGCCAGCTTCATGAACCGTTACAATTAAGACTAGTTTTTTCTGCCTTATCCGCAATGTCTTCTAAATTTCCAACTCTACATTTCTAGCCTCTTGAACAGAAGGCTTATTCTTTTGCCTTGAGATGCATGCATGAGGGCAAGCTACTCCTTGACATTACAGGGTAGAATCTACCAGTTCTGCTATTACTCACATCCAGGGATTGCAGCAAACTGGCGAGAGTTAATCTTTATTAAGCAAAAGCATATAGGACCCACATAGGCTCTATAGTTGCACTGTATTCTCATGCTTACCATTTCCTTTATTGATTTGCCTGTCTAAATGAGTACTTCTAAACTCTGTGGGTGTTTTCCAATTAGATAAAAGGCAATTCATGTCACCCTGCTGCAGCTCTAACAGCCATAACTAAGAGAGTGCATTGAGGACTTCTCAGCAGAACAACCTAGTTTAATCAAGGTGGCCCCCTTCAGTGCTACCTCATCTGCAGGACATCTCTCTTCACGCACAATGCTTCCTTTATTGGAACTTTACAGAAATGGGCTGCAGCTACCCTAACAGCTGCGTCTGCACTTTATGGGCCAGCTATGTGGTTAGTGGAGAAGATGCATGAGCTTCCCTCTCTCAGGCTGTTTTGGGACAGTGCTGCTTCTCCAATGAGAACCTGGGTGCAAGGTTCGGCACCTTGCTCCAGTAAGAGCTGCCAGCAGCATCTTTCCAAATGGGAACAGAAACATCTCGGAAGATTGTCGCTGCTGCTTATGTGAATGGTGGTGCTGCTGCTGTGAGAGCTGAATCTAATAAACCTTCTAATGGTCAGAGACAAGCAGGCATTTGCTGAGTGTTATGCATTTGCTGGAGAATGATAGATTCTGTCTTTTGTGGGAGAAGCATGTTCCCTTGCATGCCCAGAGAGCTCTTACGTTCCCCTTCTGGAGACAATGCGCAGCTGATGGACAATCTCTGGGCAGGGCTGAGGAAACCACAAAGGGAAGTCAGGGTTTCAATCTGAAACTCTGTTTAGCTTAACAGTCCACATCCTATCCTGGTTTTGACCCTTTGAATTTCTCCTTGCTGCTGCCTTTCACACTCCTCTGCCACATGTTCTCCCAGCAGACCACCCAGCTGAAAGACTTTGGGCTGATGCTTCCCTTCTCACCTTCAATAGGGTCCCTGCACTTCTTGCTTTACTATCCAGCACCATGTCCCTAGAACTCTTTGCTCTAGTGACACATCCCGTGTGACCTCCACAGAAGCCTTATATCTCTGAGCCTGTTTGTCACCTGTGACCACAAGAGTCAATCTCCAGTGGATAAATTGAGCAACCAGCTGTTCCTTATGCATCAGCTAGAGCTCTGAGATGGGGAAGGCATTCTTGGCCCCATGTACTTGTTACTAAGAGAGAGAGAGAAATGTGGCTGGGTACGCAGAACTTCATTTGCATTGCTTTCTACCCGTAGTCCTCTTGGAATATACCATGGTTTCATATAAACTCTCTGAGCTAAAGGAAGGGGGTTGGGTTTCTTTTTGTGTACTCTGTGGTCTCATTTACAATCTGATATATGATAAGGTATATTCACAGTGTCCTGCAGCACAGAAAGGGTTTTTAGCTTAAGCTGTAGAGGACAGAAGTGGCAGAGTATAAACTCGGGTGAGATCTATCTAGATACTGGGCAGAACTGACATTTCTTTACCTCTGTAGGTCTCGCCCATAACCTTTTCAGTATCAGATGGTCTTTCTCAAGGGACAGGTCCATCCAAGAGCTCCCTGAGATGGCAGGGCATCTATATGCTGCTATAGACACCAAACTGTGATTGAGTCTTGTGGAGCATTGGGTGGTTAAGAAAACTTTTCAGTTGCAATTCCTAGATTGTAACCAAAGTTACAATGAGGAGTATTTTATTTACTATCAATACATTTCATTGGTACCAAAGTTAATGTTGTATTTTATTTTCCCGTAAGAAAGGAGTATCCTGTTACTCTCTTTATCTGGTCTAACATGTGATATGTAGGAGGAGGTGGTGCTTGTTGTTGTTTTTTGTTTTGTGGAGTTTTGTTTGCTTTTGAGAAATGGTAAGAAAGAGAGTAAATGGCATTTGGTTATGATTCTGCATTAGTTTAGGTTATGATCTGGTATTAGTGCTTGCATACCGCCAATGCAGAGCAGCCAGAGGAAGTACGCAGTGATTCCAGAAATTCTGGGTGTGACTTTGAGCAGGTTCCTCTCATTTTTTCCTGGGCTTGAAGCAAAATAACTGGCCCTTTTTGCTTCAGAAACTACTAGCGCTCTTGTTGCGACTGCATGAAGCAAAAGAAGTATCTCAAGTGCTGCTGTGAAGTGTACGGGGTAGGCTGCCTGTAAGAGATGACTTGGACTCTCTGGGATTTGGAGCTCACCTGGTACCTTCTGGCTCAGGGCAGCATGTACAGAGCCAAGAAATTTGCCAGTGTCCTACGTAGCTCGCCAAACACAGTTGTCGGACTCCACTCTATTCACGAGATGCAGCTGCATCACCTGTATGGTGTAAAGAAGTGAGTCGTTGCAAGAGGTAACGCACTTTCTTTGCGTACCATGGCTCTTTGTTCAGCGCCAGCAGAAAGCACTCCCAGCAGCCTTTCTCCTCCCAGTGCCACATGTGTCAGCCAGGCTGAACGTTCAGCCTCAGCTCTGCAATCTGCTCCCTTGGAGCCCCTTTTCAAAGCACATTAATGGGCTGCTTTTAAGTCTTGTTACCGCTGCCCTTGGTCCCAAGACTACTTTAATCCTTCCATCATGTACGACCACCCTTCGGTAGGATGTTTCCAGGCCACAGCTCTCAATTCTCAGAGGCACTGCAGTTTTCGCAGGAAACCATGTTGAGACCCTGCTGGCAAACCTTTCCCATCGGGAGTATTAAAGTACATTGCCAGTGAGAAAATATACAACGATTTGTCCCTCTCCCCACCACTGCAACACCCCCCTGGCTAACCCGGAGCTTTGCATAGCCAGTACGTTAATGCCACCTGGCTGCTGTAAAGCAGAACGGGAGATAGCTCTACTCTACTTGCCTTTCTTCTGGGGTGTTACTGGCCATGTTAGTTTGTGTCTGTCTTCTCTAGCCTGCCTATTTTTCCATTAAACTTGTAGGAACTCAGTTCTGTTGGAGGCTTATATCCTCTTTCAAATTTGGATGGAATTAGCCATTGAGTTTGAAAGATGAGGGAGGACTTGCAAATTTACACATTTACTGGACAGAGAGCACGAACGTATAAGCATCTTATTATTAGAAGGTTAGGTTAAAAATAAATAGTGAAATGCCTGGAAATTCACAGTGTGACTCTCCTTATTTTACATGTCATAATACAGTATTATACTTGTCTATAAAAATCATTATAAAAACATTACAGTGAGGAAAAATAAGGAAAAAAACCCAGATAATCATGGTAAATGGCATTTTTCAACTCTCGTTGGAGCACAAACAGAGAAGCAGAAACTAAACACCAAAAGGTAAAATGAGTAATATGTTATGCATTTCTTACACTGAGAGACTGAGAAAAATGCGGAAAAGGATATGTTAAGAGTAAAAGAAGTAATAGATGAGCTGAAAGTACTTTGATGGCATTTTACATTTATTTCCTTCCAAAAAATCAAGGCAGTTCATTTTTTTTTTCAAAATGTGTGTTTGAATGCCTCTAGCTGTAAATCTTACAAGTATACTGAAGGACTTTATTAATTTTAAGAATTCTTTAACCTTGCTTTGCATCATCCGAGAGATGTAGGTTTACTCAGGAATATGTAATCACTGAACAAGCACTGCATCAGAAGGCAAGATGAATAGAATTAAGGTTGCCATGGGTACTTTGCTTTTGAATTTCCTCACTTTTGAATTTAAAGTCTAAACATAAAAATCCCAGTAATTTTTGGCTTTTGTAGTTTCGCACTGAATACACACATAAATTAATGGCTTACTCATGGCTGCAAGTGTAGCTATTACTGTCTAATGTATAATTCCCTGTACGCAGACAAGCTTTGTTTTTTCCTTGTTCTCTAAGTTTTTAATTGCCTAGTGTTTTGCAGTATGACATAGAGAGCAGGTGTTCAGAAACCATGTAGAAATTAAAAAAAAAAAAAAAGATAAGCAGGTTCTCTTTTGACTGAGAAATTTCCTCTGGCGTTTGGAAGAACGGAAGGAAGATAAATGAAGACCAGCGTTGAGCTAGGGTTTTTATGGGTACTAGTGTAGGCTATAAAAAAAAATAATCAGAAGAAGTAGCCTGTGAATAAAGACTGGTAAATGACATTAATTTGGGGAATATCGAATTGCAGAGCATTTCTTCTCCTTTATGCAAACTCATGAAAGCAGTCTGTTGCTGTGAGGAGGTTAACTGATTGTAGCCTGAAAGTTTCATCAAAAAGTTGTCGGATCTGTTTGATGTTCACACCAGCACCTGGAGAGATGCGCAGATGATGCGGTAGGTGCTGCATTGAAATACAGAAAGCTGAAACCATCCCAGGAGGCCTGAACTCGCCACCTCTATCGCTTGCCGCAGGAACCGTACTCTTGCAGGCTGAGGCTTTGAAGCCTGCCTTTTGCACCCCTTCAAGCTTAAAATACTGGGGTGATGCTCTCGTCTCCTGTTGAATGGGCACAAGGGTGAGACCCAGCATGCACTCACCTCCTGGTTGCAAAACCCTTTAACGAATATTTCCACTACAGCCTCTATGGGTAGAGCCAGGCAATTACTGAAGTAGCTGCCCCTATAGGAACAGCACAGCTGTTGGGTGAGTCCCAGCTTTGGGGAGAATTTTACAGCCTGTTTTGGGCTTGAAAATACTACCACTTGCAGGCTTTCTCTCTTGGCTAATGGGAGTCCTGGAAGACAGGGTATGCCTCTTGGCACCCCTGCTCTCTGTGGCAGCACTGGTTTGTTCCCCAGATTTTAGAGATGTAAAGAACCTAGAAGATTATCTTGTCCATCTCTCTGGCTGGTGTGCGACTCTTCCCCACAGCGTATTTTCAAGTGTTTTGTCTCACTTAATCGATTCAAGTGGTGGGGCTTTCGTTATTTGTCTTGGCAGACATATTTCAAAATATAATAAACTTCCTTTCTGAAAAATATTTCCTGATATGCAGCCTACGCTTTTGCTGGTTTAATTACTACTGCCATTTGCAATTACCAGTGCTAATTACTATTGCCATGTTCATTTTTAAAACAATGTAGTGAGTTCTGAAGTAAGTTGGCATTTTAGGACTCTGATAAATATAACTGGATGAATACTCATCCTGTGGGAAACTCTCCAGTAAAATACAACATTCCATTATAAATCAAAGTAAAGCATTGAGATGTAAAAATTTCTTCTGAAAAGAGAAGTTCTGGGAAAAAAACCCCAACCACTTCAAATCAAAATAAAATATTTCAAGTTTGACATTATTTTAAAGAATTTAACTTTTTAAAATATTTTTTCATTTTAGTTGTCTGTCTTTCCATGTTAACTTTTTTTTGTCTTTAAAAAATGACTGCTATTCTTGGAATAAGGGAAACATCTTCTTTCCTGGCTGATGTGTCCCTTGATTCAAATGTGTGGTGATGTTTCATCCTTTGGAGCATAGAGTTGTTTTCTCACTATCCCCAGGGGACCTGAGGATCTGGGATCCCTGCCTCTGAGACAGTCCCCTGACAGAAACACTTTTTTTATACAAGCCCACAGATCTGACCCTTGACTTCAGTGCAGCCCCTCTGCTGTTCAGTCAAAAATCCAGGGAACCCAAGTAACCTTCGCTGCTGCTGTGCTGGAGGTCAAGGAGGAATTTGCCTGGAATTATCTGCAATTGCCACAGTCCCATAAATAGCTCTTTTTTTAGCCAGTAACTTCCCATGGAAAACTATTCAGGGCAGGGAGGGAACTCTGAGCAGGTGTAGGGAGAGTTTCTGTGGAAGTGAGCAGAGACATGATGGTTATGTTGGAGCACTGCTGGCAGGACTAAATTCCTTCTGGTTACTGGAGATACATTGATATGCTGTTCTGCCTCTTCTCATCTTGAGAGACGCACTGGGGGATATCTTTTTAATGGTAATTGCCACATGTTATGAGATGTGCCTTGAGATGGATTTTATATACTCTTACCCACATTATGAATGCTATGCTTGTGGTATGAGTTGGTGAGAGTTATTCTTGACAGAGTTTAGTAGTTATTTCAGCTTCAGTGCATTTTAATCATGCTTCCTCTGTCAAACATAGTAAATATTTCCATTCTTCACTCAGGTAGCTTTTTCTTTTTCCCTGTGGCTCTCAGAAACGAAACAGAGCAATAGAATTATTTCAGTTCATCTCTATGTTTGTGTGTGTCTGCTCTTCACCAGAAGCAGGGCATTTAAAAATCCATGTTGTTTGGGGGAACTGTTACTATTACCCTAGCTGGCTGATATTCTGTAATGCCTGTAAAACTGAAGTGCACCGGAGAGTTTAAGGCTGAAAGAACATTTAACAGTGGGAAGGGAACCTGTACAGAGAACTGTATTTTTTAAGTCTGGTTGCTGGAAGGGTTTGCAGTTTCTAGCCAAATCAAAACAATAGTGGGTAATTTTAAGCAGAGGAGCCAGAGGTCTCAGTAGGATCAGCAGTGCTCAGGTCAGGGTCTGGAGGCAGTAACTCTAAAATTCTCCTCCTGAGTCTCTCCCTGATGTATGTTTTAGTCTGGGGCAAGTCATTCACTCTGTCTCCAGCTTCAGTCTTCCTGAGGGTGATAATCTTTGCAATGATTAGGAGGAGGAATATTATGCTAATGCAAATGGTGGGGTGTTGGTGGGGTTTTTTTTGTGGGTTGTTTTTGGGGGGGGGGGGGGGGGTTTTTTTTTTTTTTTCTTTCAGATTTAGAATGAATATAAAACAGGTTTATCTTTTAGCATTTGTTTCTGCAAGCTGATTCATGTAAGTGTTTACATTAGTAGCCTGCCCTCTATAGGGTTGATATGCTTGTTCCAGTTTTATGGTACTTTTGTTTCTTTTGCCAGTACACAAGGTAAACTGTGCTCATGTGAACAGAGGATGACTTCTGGGGAAGAAGAAAGTGGGGAAGAGAATTTGCGGAATGTGTCAGTGGAGGATATTCTCAAATAATCATAATAACTCTGCTCTGCAGTCTCCTGGCCTTCAGGGACCATAGAGTTAGTAGCAAGGTTCCCTCCTGGACAGGGAAGCAAAATCACCAAACCTTCACCTCCATGGGAACAAACCACATTTGTGGCCCCACCAGGGGCTTTAATGGAAATTTGTGAGTGGGCCAGTCGGAGAAGGCAGTGATGATTCAGAATTAAAAAACCAAAAATCTAAAAAAGTCAGTATAAATAAGATGAGCTTTTGTAGGCTGTAGAACATGCCTAAGGCTCACGTGTGCCACTGTACACTCTGCCTACCTCAAACTCCTTCTCACCTCTGCTTCTTAGGGGAATGTAATTTTGTCATTGTCTACCTGAAATCTCCAGCTATTTTCACTATTTCACCATTCTTGCTCTTTCCCCTTTGGGTTAACCTTTTTATTAAGTCACAAAAGTGGCTTAAATTCTCAGTCTGCTGTGAAGGGGAAGAACTGAAGTGAAATCCCAGTAGAGAACTGGTTCCTTAATTCCACATGAGGGAAAAGATCTGGAGTGGAAGAGTTTTATGGAGAGGGACTGATCTGCAGTGTCAGTCAGGGCAAGAGAAATAAGAGGAGCTCCAGTGAGAACAGTTAGGTCACATAGCTACAAATGCGGTAAGAATAGGATGTAAAGTATATTTCCTGGAAAAATTCTCTGCAGATGAGAAATGGAAAAGGAATCTATCATATATCTGATTTACCCTGATGTGTTCCTTAGCAGGATGGAAAGCCATCCAACAGAAAGTCTTTTGGATGGCTTTCCTGGGATGGGATGCCATGACGTAACCATTCCTCTTTAGCCCCTGGCACAGCAAGCGTGCCTCCTCTGTGACTACCCACCTTCCCAGCTGCCCTGGCATAATAGGTACGAGGCTCTGCCAAGTAGAACCGAATAGTGATGAGGATGATGGTTCATCTAGCTTGGAGGTGTCGTTGAGGTTAAGTCGGCCTACACCCTGTGTCAAAACCACTTCCATAAATTAAAAAAGATGGGTCAATATCATAGGAGACTCCTTCTGAAGGGACCGGAAGACCCAGTATGCATACCAGACCCTCTTCTTAGGGAAGTCTGCTGCCTTCCCAGGGCCCAGGTTAAAGATGTGAAGAGAAAGCTTCCTACCCTGACATGGCCCTCAGATTATTATCCATTATTGATTTTTCAGGGAGGCCGCGATGAAGTTGCAACAAGAAGTTCAAGGGCAATCAAGAGAGACTTCAGGGCCTTGGGACGAATGGTTAAGGGATCAGGAGCACAAATAGTGTTCTCCTCTGTCCTTCCAGTTGCAGGGAATGATGAGGGAAGAAACAGGAAGAGCCAGCAGATCAATACCTGGTTCTGAGCCTGGTGTCACTGGCAGAATCTTGGGTTTTTTGATCATGGGTTGGTTTACAGGACACTAGGCCTGCTGGCAACAGGTGGGGTACAAAGGGGGAAAAGGATCTTTGCACAGGAATTAACAGGGCTCATTGAAAGAGCTTTAGACTAGATGTGAAGGGGGAAAGGGAGAATAGCAGGCTTGCTAGAGATAAGCCTGGGAGTGGCATGCCAAAGTTTGAAGGATGGTGTGCTAGTGAGGTCCTTTGGTCTGCCGTCTCAGTGGAGGTAAGGGATGGAGATCCATGTGGCAGCAAAGACGCAGGGGTTATTGACATGTTGGAAACCATGGAAGCACCTCAGAATGGTCACATAGGAATTAGGGCTTCTCCCCCCAAAAAGGTGGTGGGATCAATAGCCCAACAAACAAATGGGCAACAAACAGGAGGAGCTGGAAGCCGTTGTGCAGCTGGAAAACTATGATATAGCTGCCGTCATGGAAACATGGTGGGATGACTCACACAACTGGAGTGCTGCAATGGATGGCTATGAACTCTTCAGAAGGGATAGGCAAGGAAGGAGAGGTGGTGGGGTAGCCTGGTACGTTAGGGAGTATTTTGATTGTCTAGAGCTTGATGGTAGTGGTGATAGGGTTGAATTTTTATGGGTAAGAATCAGGGGGAAGGCCAACAAGGCAGCTATCATGGTGGGAGTCTGTTATAGACCACCCAACCAGGATGAAGAGGCAGATGAAACATTTTATTAGCACCTGGGAGAAGTCTCACAATCGTTAGCCCTTGTTCTCATGCAGGATTTCAACTTCCCAGATGTCTGCTGGAACTACAACACAGCAGAGAGGAAACAGGCTAGGAGGTCCCTGCAGTGTGTGGAAGATAACTTCCTGACACAGCTGGTGACGGAGCCAACTAGGGAAGGCGTCCCACTGGACCTGTTGTTTGTGAACAGAGAAGGACTTGTGGGTGA